>JAOPSE010000022.1:14635967-14783899 GCA_029449295.1 Zea luxurians | reverse complement strand
AGCCACAATACAACTACATCAAGGTCAACAGGTTTTACACCATTCAAGTTATTGTTTGGTGACGAAGCTATAACCCCAGAAGAAGCTAAGGCAGGGTCAATTACAACAGTAGCTTCGGCAGTGGACGAAGTTGATTATTCTGTGACAAAAGACGCTATAGAAAGGACCAGACTTTAGGCTGTGGAGAATATCAATAAATATCAAGCCGAAACAATAAAATGGCGTGACAGAAAAGTACGGCTGAAAAACATTAAGCTAGGGCATTTGGTACTTAGGAGAGTGGCTAATCCAGACACAGTAGGCAAGCTACAGCTAAAGTGGGAAGGACCCTTTCTGGTGGTATCTTCGTCAAGACCCGGTTCTTACAGATTGAAGGATATGGATGGCAACGACATTCCTAGATCTTGGAATGCGGATGAGCTTCGACGATATTATGTGTAACTTGATCTAATCTTTTTCATTTTTCCTATGGCACCCTTTTCCTTTCCAAAGGGGAGAAAGGTTTTTAATGGGGCCATAGTTTGTAATTTTTTCTTTTCTTATTCAGCTCTACGAGAAAAAATCCCTAAAAATATGTAAAATGTAAAATCTGAGCATGCACCATCGAGTGCAGAGAGAGAAAAAAACAGGAGAAGCTCAAAAGTCGTCCCTAAGGGGATGCAGAGCACGACGAAGCTACAAAAAGTCGTTCCTAAGGGGACGCAACATAAGTTTTTCTGCTCAAAAGTCGTTCTAAGGGAATGCAGAGCCAAATACCGCCAAAATATAAGGCAAAGAAGTTCAAAAGACGTTCCTAAGGGAATGCAGAACTTACACCAAAAAGTCAACGGTGATACCGGCGAAATAGAAGGCGAAGAAGTTCAAAAGACATTCCTAAGGGGTTGCAGAACTTACACCGAAAAATAAGCGGTGCAGCCGAAAAATAAATGGCAAAGAGATTTCAGTCATTCCTAAGGGAATGAGGAGTTTTGATATGGCTTCGTAATCGTGTGTCTGGACAATCATTTGCACAATACATCACATCATTCATTGCATTCATATACATTCATTTAGACATACATAGGATCATCACCATCATGTCATACAAATACAGATAGTTGCTTCGGCTCTAATGATGAGGCTTCGGTGAAACGAAAAGAAGCAGATTTATGCTTCGTTGTGTACAAAAGAAGGGAAGGTGTTTTTCGCCTTCGGCTCAAAAAATACAAGTTTCGTCCACATCAAAGCAGTTCATACATGGATGAAAAGGTAAAAATATATTACAAGGTATGGACAAATTTACAGAGTAGTATCTGATTCTTAAATTACAATATTCTTAACAAGGATAATTCAAGAGTTTCTATAGAAGTTTTTTCACAGTAATGTCTTCGGCTTCATCACCATCCGCTAAGCTTCGGATCATCCGCCAAGCTTCGGTCATTGCTCATTAGCTTCATCATCCTGCACATAACGAAGCATTATAAGTAAATTCAAGTTTCAAGGAAAAGGTGAGCACAAGGTATGAGTTTATTACCGGTTTAAGGTGACTTCGAGCTTCATCACCACCAAGCTTCATCCACCCTTTGCCCAAATTTGAGTTACGAATCTGTTCCCAATGCTTCGGGCCAGGCCGGAGATGTCATTCAAGTCCGCTGGTGATAAGCTGAAGTTCGGCCTGTTTACAATATTCCCGTGCGTGCAACCAACCTTCATAAAAGTGACAGCTATGCCACGAGAATCTAGCAGAGCGCAGAAATCACCATGCCAACTATGACTTCATCAAGAGCATCAACTTCGCCTTCAATATGATCAAAGATGCCTGGCAGGTTTTCAGCTAAAGGTTTAAACTTTTCAGAACTGGCTCCAACTGAGTTGAAGACTTCCTTCAGTCGTTGCACGCAACGGTTGCCGAAGTTCAGACATTTATCTTGAAGTTCCCTCAATGACTTTTACAAGTTCGAACTTTTTGCAACTTCAGCTTCAAGCTTCGCATCAAAATCCTTCTTCTCTTGTTCGAAGCTTTTTAATTTCGTGGAGAGTTCACTGTTTAACCTAGCAATCTCGGCCTAAGCTTCTGCCAGCGAACCCTCCATTGTCTGAAGCATGAAATCTTTCTTCTCCAAAGCAGCTTCGTGCTCTTTAATTTTGCCCTCTAAGCCCTCAATTATAATTTCATTTCTCTTGTCCTCGAGCTCTTGCTGCATCCTCAAGGTTTTACTTAGCAGTAGACTCTGAAAAAAATAACCTTCGTCAAAAGTAACCTTCATCTCGAAAACAATAATAAAGTTCAGGTAAGAACTTTACCTTGAAATTAGAATAAAACAAGCTGCGCCGATATGTTGCCGTCGTTATCTGCTGAGGTCGGCCTCAAGCTTCAGAAAGCCAACACTTTTCGATAGAGTGCTGACAACCTTCGCCCCAATCCAGTCCCGGAGGCATCCTAAACTCTCTTCGGCAACGCCACCGAAGAGCAATGCTCCTGGTTGATAGCCGCATGATATTGCGTAATCCCTCAGCTCTTCTTTCTCAGCCTTAGACAGCTTTTGCCAAGTATGTTTTGAAAATTAAAATCCTTCTTCGAATTCTCTTTGGCAACCTCCTTCTCTTTCCTGGGCACTGGGGCCAGGGTCTCTTCGGTAGCTATGGCAGCTTCTTCCGCGGCCATGTTCAAAATCATCTTATCAATATCAGAAAAAGTGCCTTCTAGATTTGTATCTTTGGCCATCTCAGCTTCGGCAGTTACAACTTCGGTGGCGGCAGCCTCGGTTACTGCAGTATCTTCGACAGCGGTGTTTTTGACGCCGAGACCGGCGGTGGCGTTTCTTCAATAGCATCAAAAACAGTAATGATCCTTTGCCTTTTTTCAGCAGGCTTCTTGATTGCCGCAGGCTCTCCTTTCTTCTGTAAAAGCTTCATCAGTTGTGGCCCTAGTGGACTTAGCTTGAGAGGTAAAGATTGGTCATTACCTTTAAAATTTCCTCCACATCAGCGGCAGGAGGCGTTGAAGGAATTTCGTCTCTATATCAGTTTTTTTTGCTTCGCAGCTACAACTTTTCTTTTCTTCGTAACAGCCACCTTCGGCTTAGGGCTGGATTTTTTTTTTTTGAAGCTTTCTATCTTCTTCTATCATTCTAGCAGCTTGCCTTTTCATAACACTGACAACTCTTTTTCACTTTGGCCCTTCGGCACCCTTGCTTAATCGTTCATAGTCAGGGTATTCAAACTTCAGGGCATCCATCACTCGGTTCAGCCTTCGTTTCGGTCGGGTACCAAAGGCTGCGGTCATCAATTGATCTTTTTCTTAGTATAATTGCCCAAAATTTCATTGCACATAGCTTCAATCATCTCCAACCATTCGTGGCAAGGCTCTTTGAAATGTTTCTTGAACTTGAAGTGATAAGGCAGTCGAACAAGTTCATTCTTTTTCTTTTCTTTTTAAGCTTCGGCATTTCCATTCCTTTAACGTTGGAAATTCTCTATTGGCTAAGTATTCCTACACCAAATCTCTAGTACGATATGCTCAGACACAACTCGAAATTCACCTACAGCTGTCCGGCATGGTGACCCTTGCAGCATGTCACACAGAGGCCTAGTTAATCTGAAGGTTAGGTCCAGTGGGCTCTAAACTAACTTCTCCTTCTTCTCATCAACCTTAACATAAAACCACCCATTCTTCCAACCGGTTGGCCATTTGGTGCGGTAGCTGACCACCGGAGTCTTCATGTCTTTGCGGTAAGCAAAATTATAGCAGCCAAAATTCTCATGCAGTCCATCTTCTCTAGCCTTCGTCTGATAGTGAAGTTCGTGCACCCGGCAGAAGGCTTCGGCAAGCGGCTCCACTCCTTGGCTTCGAAGAGCCCAGATAAAGACACTAAGCCTAACGATGGCGTTAGGAGTCAGCTGATGATGATAAATTTCGAAATCTTTCAAAACATCCCCAATCATTTCATGCAGAGGAAACCTCAATCCTGCTTTGAAAAAACATCTGTAAACTACCACCTCATCATTTTCTGGCTTCGGAATAGTTTCTTCCCCGCCAAAACGAATCAGCTTCTTCTCGGCTTCCCCAAAGTAGCCTAGCTTTATCATCATGGGCATATCACTTCGGAGACAGTCGACTTCCCAAAGTCCAAGTGGCTGGGTTTGGATGGCATAATGGTGTTATAATCTATCTCTTCTTCACCAGCATCATCCTCTTCAATATCTGCCTGTTCAGCTTGGTAGCAGGTGCACCTTCGTCAGAGGCACCCTCTGTCGCAACCAGTCCCAACTGCCTCATTACTTCGAAGATTGGGGCAGTCTCAGCAGCTTCGGCCTCCTCTCCGTCGTGCGTAATCCTAGCTGTTGAACGCACTCTGGCCATTTGATACTGAACTTCTCACGGTTTTGACAAAGTTGATGACTTTTTGTAACTTTGCCGAAGCTCCCTCTTATGACGAAGCTAAAGCAAAACGATGCTTTGATTGAGAATACGATGAATAAGCTTCGGCTGTGGTCAAAATTTTCGGCAGCACAATAGTGCAATACTAATAAATGCTGTGGTAACTTCACACCTACCCGTTGTTTATATAGTGCTACAGGTGGGAAGATAAATCATCAAGCCGCTAGCACACGCTAAACAGTCGCCCGCACCCACTGAACGGTGGACCACAATGCTCGAGAAGGTGAATCACCAGATCGCGCGTACCCGTCGAATGGGGGACCACCTCGCACTCGGAATATTTAATCGTTTTTCTCGACAACGAGCTCAGGGAAGGTGTTTTTGGACCTTCGGCATTCCGAAGCCCAAAAGAATTTTTCACGGGTCGAGCTCGTTACGAAAAACGACCTGGTACCGTGAAGGGGCTACTGTTGGGGGTCCGCTTCATCGCCGAAGGTCCTATAAGAAGAAACACCTTCGGAAGATCAACACAGAAGCAAAGCTGAAGCTACCATCCGGGGGGCTTCGGCATAGTGACACACCTTGAGACGAAGGGTGGCACCGACTTAAAGATGAAAAGACCAATTGGCCCATGATAATCTGTGTCATGATTGTAATCAGTTATAAAGGGCATTAATGTAAATCCACACAGGCTGCGTCCTGTGCCTATAAATAGATGAACAATACCCCCGTACTGTTCACGCTGACTTGTACTCGCTTGTGCATTACGCTTGTACTCTTCTCTTCTGTCGAGCTGAAGGTACAAAAGTAACTTTGTATTATTTCTGTTTATTTATGATAATATGATAGAAGATGAATTAATAATATTATATAATCATTCATGTTATCTTCTGTGTTCTACATATTTATCCTTTCGTTAATATAAACTACGATCATGAAGGTATGTCCTTCATGACCTTCGTTTGAAGATCATTATGCCCTAAGGGAAATAATGCTTCGAAGGACGAAGGGCTTTAACCTTTAACATTTTGTGTTGCCTTGTTCTTAATTCGAAGCAATTGAGAACAAGTCCCCAACAATGGCACCTTTTGAAGCTTTATATGGACGACGGTGCCGTACTCCATTTAATTGGTCTGAACCAGGAGAGATGGTTTTTCAGGCCTGATATGGTTAAGGAGATGGAAGAAAAAGTTCAACGAATTATACATAATTTGAAAGAAGCACAAGCTCGACAAAAGAGTTATGCAGACAAACGACGCTAACCCTTGTACTTTCAAGTTGAAGACTATGTGTATCTGAAAGTATCACCAATGAAGGGTATATCCCATTTCGGGGTAAAAGGAAAGCTTGCACCTCGATACATTGGTCCATTTCCTATCCTTGAAAGATGTGGACTAGTGGCGTATCGACTCCAACTACCCGAAACATTGTCTGCGTGCACAATGTGTTCCATGTGTCCCAATTGAAGAAGTGTCTTCGGGTTCCAGATCGAACCATTAAAGTGACGGATGTTCCTTAGAACCAGACTTGACATATTCAGAACATCCTATTCGAGTCCTGGATGAAAAGGAAGGGTTACCCGAAGAAGAACTCTCAAATTTTATAAGATACAATGGAACCAACACACGGAAGATGAAGCTACATGGGAAACCCAAGACTTTTTAGAAAAGAGTTTCCTAGGCTTTTTAGCTTCATGTAAATTGTGAGATATGTACAATTGTTGTAAAAGAAGAGTAGACCCCATACCACCCCCTGCCTTGTATAAGAAATAAAAAATAAAAATATGTCGCGTTTCCTTTTCCACTACTTGCCCTAGGACTTTTAATCTCAGGACGAGATTCTTTTATGGGGGAAGGATGTAACACCCCTAGTGTTACTGTCACTAAAACTTGAGCATAACATCATGAGCATTAGCATATCATGTGTTTGTCACACCTGAGTGCATTCACTAGGTAAAAAGTTCAAAAAGGTTGGACTGATATGACTTGATGTGTGGTGAAACCCTAGGGTTGGGTACTTAACCCTAAAACTAGGCTTATGAGTGAAAATGAAGCCTAAATAAGCTAAAATCTCAAAACTCATTAGAAATGATCATAAGGTACCACATTGCATGGACTTGGGTAGCACCAAAACCCTAAAGTGTTAAAAACCCTAAAAAGACCCTGGAAAACCCTAAACTGAAACCCTAGGGGTTATGTGTAAATTTTGTACACTTTTGGACCCAATTTGGAAAGTACAAATGAACAACACACCAAACATGTACAAACATTGGAATGCATCTTAAAAAGGCACAATACCGAATAAAGAATAATGAGAACAAAGTATAACATGAACTAATTTCATTTAGAAAATAGATTATTCTTTAAGTGTTGTCCATAATTACACAACCTAGTTCTATTTATTTTACTGTGACCTAAAAGTTACACCAGAGATACATGTTATTAGTCTCACAAAACTAAATATACTTTAACCCCTAGAGTTTTCCTTTTATTTATTTTATTAAATAAACAAATCTACACATAAACTAGTTCATGGTTAACCATAAAATTAGAATGTACAGATTGTAAATGAAACTAATTTATTTAAACAGAGAATATTCCTATGAACATTTTGCAATTTGAATCTCTAAATTTGGAGTTATATGCAAAAGATATGAAATAAACAAGTTTGGGAATTAAAATATGAAAATAGGTCTAGTTCTATAAATATTTAAAAGCCTAGGGTTCAATCTGCAAGATTACAGGGGCCTACGCGCGAAAACCAGGGACGGCAGGTTGATTCTGAACAAACCAAGGGTCTCTTTAATAAAACTACCGCACGAAGGAGTATCGGACGATCTCAACCATTAGATCAGAAACCAATGGCCGAGATTAGATCTACGGCCGAGGGCGCGCGTGCGGGCGGGTGAGCATTGATAGGCGGGCCAGCGGTGTCAGCGACTAGGGGGGCGCACTAACCGACCAGGCCCAGCGCTAGGGGGCGCAAGCGCTGACAGACGGGCCCGGACAAAGGGCGTGCATGCGCGAAGTGGTATCCGTGATCTAGGCCGTGCAATCGAGATCGGATGGGGGAGCTCAAACCAGGAGGGGTGAACGGCTGCGGGCGCCACCGCTCCTTCCCATGGCGGTGAAGTCGCCGGAAGTTGTGGTGGGGTGCGTGCTACGGTGGTTTGGGGTGACCATAGTTGGTCAGAGAGGGGGAAGACGACTCGGCGAACTCGATGGCAGGGTTGTGGCCATGAGACCGAGGACAGAGAGGGGAGAACGGCGGGGAAAAGGCCTCGAGCATGTTGGAGGAACTCCGGTGAGGAATTCCGGCCGCTAGGAGAGGCAATCGGTCGTGATAGGGTTCGGGCTAGTTCCAGTAGAGGTGGGGGAGCATTCTGGGCCAAAGCGGGACACTGGACGAGGTCTGGATGGCCAGACACCGTGCGGGCATGGCGAGCAAGCGCGGCCGCATGCCGGCGAGGCCAAATTCGCTAAGGGCACGCACGAATAGAGTAAAACAAGCACGGGGGGGGTGTCACCTCGGGGCGGAGCTAGGGTCGCTTGGTGTAGCCTCCGACGAGCTAGATGACGGGGAGGCGGCGCGGGTCTCCGGTGAGGTCGGACGGCGTGGGCAGAGCATGAGCGGGAGCATGCTTGCGTGAAATGAGGTGGGGGAGTAAGGGCGGGCATGGGCGGGGCTCAAAAAGGGAGCTGGGGTGCGTGGGCGGGCGTCGTGGCCATGGATTCCGGCGACGTGCTCTAGTGCGCGCGCGCTGGTCCACGGTGGGCGCGGGGAGGGCGGAGCTGACAGGGGAGGCCCACGATGCATTGAGAGAGAGAGAGCGAGTGCGCGGGGCAACGGCTCGGCGACTGGCAAAACGGGCCCGCAAAGCAGAGAGAGAAGAGGGGCACGCGGGCGAAGAAACCGGTGCCGACAGCCTGGCCTCACTGGGCAGCGAGCGAGAGAGAGAGAGGAGAGTGCGGGGCAGTCCTGGCGCTGACAGGTGGGGTCTTCCTATCAGGGCGGCAGGAGCGCGGGCGCGGGCACGCGCTGCTGGGCCTAGTGGACTGGTTTGGGCGAAATGACTTTTTTCTATTTCCTGGAATTTCTAATTGCTTTCCATTTCTTTCTCTAGGGTTTTTAATTCAAATTCAATTCAAGTTCAAATTCAAACTAATTCAAACATGTGCAACAATTCAAAGAATATTTAAACTCATCATGATGCAACATTTCATGACTCATAGTGTTTTGGCATAAATAAATAATTAATCCCTCCTTAATTAAGCTATTTCTACTCAAAAGGAAAAGGAGATAGAGAGAATCTAGAGATAGATAGAAACTAGAGAGAGAGAAGAGTAACACTTGAATTTGGTGGTAATTAGAAAGAAATTTTATACCTCCAAATTCAGGGTGCTACACACCTACCCCTTAAAAGAATCTCGCCCTTGAGATTCAGGGCTGGCTAGCAAAGAGCTCATGGTACTTGGCTTTCAAATCATCTTCTCTTTCCTAGGTTGCTTCTTCTTCTGAGTGGTGACCCCATTTGACTTTGCACATCCTCATGGTACTTCTTGAGTGACCCGATCTGCTGTTTCCAAAATTTGAGTTGGCTTTCAATATATGTCAGATCTTCTTGAACCTCAAGATCCTTTATTGGCAACTGTTCTTCTGGCACTGTCAAGCATTTCTTTAACTAAGACACATGGAACACATCATGCACAACGGACAGATTCTCTAGATAGCTGAGTTGGTAAGCCACTTCTCTACGTCTTGCTTGAATCTGATACGACCCGATATATCGAGGTGCTAGCTTGCCTTTGACTCTGAACCTTTTGATTCCTCTGATTGGTGACACCTTCAAGTAGACATAGTCTCCTATTTCAAAACTCAGTTCTCTTCTTCGGGTGTCAGCATAGCTTCGTTGTCTGGACTCGCTGCCTTCAAATTCTCTCAGACCATTCTGATGTTCTCTTCGGCTTCAAGCAAAATATCTGGACCGAACACCTATTTCACCAGGTTGGTCCCAATGCAATGGAGTTATGCAATTCTCCCATAAAACGCTTCGAATGGTGACATCTTCAAACTACATGATAGCTGTTGTTGTAGGAGAATTCTGCATATGGTAGCCTCTTGTCCCAACCTATCTTGTCTTGCAAAGCACAAGCCCTCAACATATCTTCAAGACTCTGATTGGTTCTCTCTGTTTGACCATCTGTCTACGGATGGTAAGCTGAGCTGAATTTTAAGTGTGTGCCCAAAGCTTCATGTAACTGTTGCCAAAAATAAGAGGTGAACTGAGTGCCTCTATCTGATACTATCTTCGGAATGGCATGCAAGCACACAATCCGAGACATGTATAGTTCGGCCAACACTGCACTGTTGTACGTGGTCTTGACTGGTATGAAATGGGCCACCTTTGTCAAACGGTCCACTACTAACCAGATGGAGTCATAACCAGTATGAGTGCGAGGCAAACCGACTATAAAGTCCATCCCGATCTCATCCCATTCCACCGAGGAATCTGCTGCAACAAACCTGCAGGTCTCTGATGTTCTGCTTTAATCTTCTGACAACTATCACATACAACCACATACTCTGCTATCTCCCTTTTCATACCGTACCACCAGAACCTTTTCTTTAGGTCTTGATACATCTTCTCACTACTAGGGTGTATAGAGTATGATGTCTCATGAGCTTCCTTGAGAATCAGTTCCTGGATTGATTTGATGTCGGGAACACACAATCTATCCTTGAACCATACCACCCCTCTGCATCTTCATGGAAATCCTTGCCTTTCCCATCTATGATCAGCTACTAGATCTCGTTGATTTTCTCATCATCCTTCTGGCCTTTCCTGATGTCTTGCTCTAGAGTGGGTTCCAACTCAATTGTCACTCCTTGAGTGTTGTTCAGAAATCCGAGACTGAATCTGTCGAATTCCTTCGCTAGCTCATACAGCATTGGGTGAGCGGCCAACATATTAACTTGACTCTTTCTACTCAGAGCATCTAAAACCACATTTACTTTGCTTGGGTGATAATGAATCTGCAGCTCATAATCTTTGATCAATTCTAGCCATCTTTGCTGCCTCATGTTTAACTCTGACTGAGTGAATATGTACTTGAGACTCTTGTGGTCCATGTAGATATCACACTTCTGCCCATAAAGATAATGCCTCCAAGTCTTCAGTGCATAACCACGGCTGCTAATTCCAGATCATGAGTAGGATAATTCTTCTCATGAATCTTCAATTAGCGGGATGAGTATGCCACTACTCTCCCTTCCTGCATCAACACACATCCTAGTCCGGTGTACGAAGCATCACAATATACTGAGAATGGCTTGTGAACATCTAGCAGAATCAGTACTGGTGCCATTGTCAACTTCTGCTTCAATGTCTCAAAGGACTTTTGCCATGCTGGGGTCCACTTGAACTCAACCTTCTTGGCCAACAAGGCTGTCATTGGTCTGGCAATCTAGGAGAAACCTTCAATGAAACACCGATAATACCGGCCATTCCGATGAAGCTCTTGATTCCTCGGACATCTTTTGGTGCTTTCAGTCCAAGATAGCTGTTACCTTCTTCGTATATATAGTCAATCCTTCTCGGTTATTATGTGACACAACAGCACTGTACAACATTTTCGGCGGCCAGGGTTATTTTCGACGGCTGCTGCCTAGCCACCGAAAATAAGTAGCTATTTTCGGCGGGTCGAACAGCCCGCCGAAAATAACACAATTTTCGGCGGCCGTCTCAGAAGGCCGCCGAAAATTGTGTTATTTTCAGCGGCCGTGTCAGGGGCCGCCGAAAATTATGTTTTTAAAACCGCCGCCGGCTGTCTTCCTCTCTCGCTCTTTCTCTCTCGCTCGTTCTCTCGTACGCGCCACCATCCCGTCGCCGAGCTCTGCGCTGCCCCCGTGCTCCCCGCCGCCCCCGTCGTCGACCCCCCGCCGCTCGCGCCCCCCGCAGCGCCGCGCCGCTGAGCACGCCACGGGGCACCGCCCAGCAGCGCGCTCGCCGCGCTCGCCGCCGCGCGCCCCCGTCCCGCCAAGCCACTCCGCCAAGCCACGCCACCGCCACGACGCCAAGCCTCGCCGCCACTCGGGCCGCCCAAGCAACGCCGTCCACGCCCCGCCGACGCGTAGCCCCGACCCTCCTCCAAGGTAATTTTTCGTATTTATTTTGTATTTTCGACGGCCTTACATTTAATTGCCTCCGAAATTAGTTATTTTTTGCAAGTGTGTTTGTAGATTAGTGCGTTTGATTAATAATATTGTTTAGTATAGTTTCAAATTATTGTGTATTTTCGGTGGCCTTTTATTGTATATGTGTTATTGTTTAGGAAAGGCATATGTGGTATAATATGTGGTTTATTAATGTATTAGTGGTATATGTGTTTGTTGATTGGTGCGTGTGATTAGTATTATTGTTTAGTTCGATGCATATTATATATGTGGTTTATGGGGTTTAGGGAAGATATATGTACGTGGGATATGTGGTTGTGGTTCATTTTATATTGTTAGTGGCAGCGAGGTTATGCTGCCGAATTTTTTTTGGCCCTGCCAGCTTGTTGTGGGTTTAGAACCTATCCTTGCCTATACATATAGGACCGAAACCCTTAACGAAATTGAATAATATTTTCACGATATGATTCGGTTTAACAGTCTCAGGCATGGCTGAAGATCGTGCATAGATGTACAATGGCTGGAGTAGAAATGGACGACATTCTGATGAATGGGTAGCCAAGACCAAAGATTTTGTGGACCACGTATTCTCCTTGTCCTTAACCAGCACTGTCAGATGCCCTTGTAGGCGGCACGAAAACAATATATTTCTTAATAAGGAAAGAGTTAGCCTATATCTTTGTCAGTTTGGATTTATGCCCGGATATGAGGTGTGGGAACATCATGGTGAGGTAGTACCTAACCAGAATGTAGAAGAGGAGGAGAACAATGATTGGGCTGGCGATGATGCGATGCATGAGATGCTAGATTCACTACATCCAGAATTAAACCTAAGCTCCGAGGATCCTGCCACACCAGAGGTTTCCAGATTTTTCAAACTACTAAAAGACTTTGAAGAGCTGTTGCATGAACACACATATGTGAGTATACTCGCTTTTGTGACTCGGCTCATGGCCATTAAGTCTAAGTACTTTTCTCGGACAATTGTTACAATGAGATTTTAAAGTTATTAGGAGATGTGCTTCCAAAGCCCAATAAGTTTCCTAAAGACATGTACCATTCAAAGACAATTATCAAAGGTCTCGGTATGGATTATGAGAAGATTGATGTGTGCAAAAATAATTGTATGCTTTTCATGAAGGAGCATGCGGAAGAGAAAAAATGTCTGAAATGTGGACAATCTAGATTTGTGGAAGTTGTTAATGATGAGGGTGAGAAGGTGATGACAGATGTTGCACATAAGCAGCTCCGCTACTTGCCACTAACTCCTCGAGTGAAATGGATGTTTCTATCTAAAAAAACAGCTATGCACATGCGATGGCACAAAGAAGGTGTCCATGATAACGATGACCTAATCGTGCACCCGGGATGCATGGAAGGCTCTCGACACGTTTGATCCCGATTTTGCAGCTGATCCGAGGAATGTTCGAATCGGCCTCGCGACCTGATGGCTTCACACCTTTTGGTCAAATGCCATCATCATACTCATGTTGGCCCATCTTTGTTATTCCATACAACCTTTCACCTTCTCTTTGTATGAAATATGAATTTATATTTCTTTGCTTAATCATTCCTAGGCTAGACTATCCTAGAAAGAACCTCAATGTCATGTTAAAACCCTTGATTGAAGAGTTGAAGGAGCTTTGGAAAGGTGTTGAAGCATACGATGCTTTTACAAAACAGATATTCAAACTTCGAGTTGCGTATTTGTGGTTGGTGCATGACTTCATGGCGTATGCTATTTTTACCGGTTGGAGTACACATGGTAGATTGACATGTCCATATTGCGGTTCAGATACAGATTGCTTCCGGCTTGCTCATGGTGGAATGATCACTTACTTCGATTGTCATCGACGCTGGTTGCCCAGGAAACACCCCTTTAGGAGCGATAAGAAAAATTTATAAAGAATACTGTGGTCACCAAAGGACCGCCTAAACTTCTTAACGCAGCAGAAATATATGCTCAGCTGAACAACCTTGTCTTAAATGAAAAGGGGGACAAGTACGAAGGATTCGGAGTGGACCACAACTGGACACATATATGTGGTCTTTGGGAGCTCCCTTATATGTCGTCATTGATTCTTGTGCACAACATTGATGTCATGCACCAAGAAAGTAATGTTGCTGAAGCCCTCATACACACCTGCATGCATTTTGAAAAAACAAAGGACAATCTGAAAGCTCGAAGAGATCTAGCAATGCTGTGTGACCGACCAACCCAAGTGCTCAATGCCAACAGTAAGCCGCCACGTGCCTTGTTCTGTCTTACCTCTAAAGACAAGATCAAGGTAATGAGATGGATGAAAAAATTAAATTTCCCGATGGATATGCTGCAGGCTTGAAAAGAGCTGTGAATTTGAAAACGGGAAAACTAACTGGGTTAAAGAGCCATGACTTCCATATATTAATGGAGAGGATTATCCCTGTCATGTTTCGTGGTTATATGCCCGACGCCATGTGGCAAGCAATAGCTGAGCTAAGTTATTTCCACAGGCAGATCTGTGCCAAAGAAATAAGTAAAAATATGATGGAGAAGTTGGAGAAAGAAATACCAGTGTTGTTATGCAAGCTAGAAAAAAATATTCCCACCTGGATTCTTCAATCCGATGGAGCATCTACTTATTCACATTCCATATGAGGCAAAGGTTGGTGGACCTGTACAATATAGGTGGATGTATCACATTGAACGTGCACTCAAAAACCTGCGAGGCATGGTTCGAAATAAGGCTAGAGTAGAAGGATGCATCGCTGAAGCTTTTTTGCTAAAGGAGGTTTCATACTTCACGAGTGTGTATTTCGTAGAGGAACATAATGTCTATGCTGCTACCATGCGATACAATGTCGATGAGGAACCTCCAGTCAGTGATCTCAACATTTTCCAATGGAGAGGCACAAGTACTAGTAAGGGCACGTTCTACCACCTTAGCATGGATGAAAGAATGTCTGCATTGCTATACATGTACTCTAATATGGAAGAGATGGAGCCATATTTCATGTAAGTCTTTATTTGACCCCTGAATTTCTTTACCAAAGGAGCCATATTTAATTACTTATTTGTCGTACAGTAAGTTCGACGAGGAAAATTGGACTTATTCCCATCAGCCTACAAGCAAACAACTAGATACGATGCGACGACATGGGAGGCAAGAAACACCTAATTTTGTTGCTGGTTTCGCAAAGCATGTAAACTCTTTATATTCCTTACTTTCATGTCATTTATCCTTTTACGCGAGGTAGTCAATTTAACTGTATGTTATTTGCAGTGCACAAAGACTCCTAACATACACGAGGACTTGAGACAGCTATCTTATGGGACGGTGACTTGCAGAACCTTTGGTAGATACGATGTGAATGGCTTCCGTTTTTGTTCAGACCAATTTGAAAAGTCTCGTCCTCGTGTAGCCACACGTAACACTGGAGTTCTGACTAGGGCACTCGATGCACTCGATAGAGAAACTAATTATTATGGCATCATTCAAAACATCCTAGAGTTTAATTTGCAGGGAACAAAACTTTGAAATTAGTATTCTTTCTATGTGATTGGTTTGACAGCACTAATGGGATTAAACAAAGTCAATATGGCATAACTGAAGTAAAGCACAAGGAACGACTTTGAGGCCATGATAATTTTATCCTTGCACACCAGTGCGAGCAGGTCTACTATATGTCGTACCCAAATCCGAAGTTTAAAGCATGGTGGGTAGTTCATAAGGTGAACCCTAGGGAATGTTTACATACTCCTTGCACTGATGGTTATCAATTCGAAGATGAACAGGCCGATGATGTTTATCAAGAAGAATTGCCAACCACTTTTACTATCGATGAGGGTGTTGCACTGAACTCACTAGTCGGAGACCGTAACGATGTCACTGTTGATGAGTGTGTTGCACTGAAACGAAAACGAAATCCAAGGAACAAAAAAGCCACATTGCGAGCTTTGGATCGAAGAAGACTCCTTGATCGTGATTTTGATGAATTTTGATGTGTAATGCATAATTTCATATTATGTGATGTATTATTTGATTTTTTATTAATTCACTTAATTTTATGGAGCTAATACATTTAATGTTTTCCTATTGAACAGGATGAGTGGTAGGAAAACAAAGCGCACTGCTAGGGGGTTTCTTAATGCGGCTAGCAGGATACTCCCAGGTGCACGTTCCCTTTTCCAAGGGAGTTCTTCTAGCCAGAGCAGACAGGAGGCGTTGCTGAGACACGCCCGGCCAGAACTACGTGATACACCTATCTCTCTACAACGGACTACCGATGTAAATGTTTATGTAATTGATCTTATTTGTCAGTCACTTATGTAATTGATCTTATGTAAATGTTTATGTAAATGTTTACGTGTCTCTATTTGATGTCCATAGGAAGAGGAGGACGAAGAGGAGGAGGTGCAACACCATGAGGAGGAGGACGAGCAAGCCCATGAGGAGGTGGAGGTGCAGGCCCATGAGGAGGAGGAGGAGGTGGGCATAGATGCTGAGGCGGATGACGATACCACTGAGGCTCCTATCGTTCGACGAAGGGGCACTCGGAAGGGCCACTTTGTCCTACCTCCGTCAGCGCCTGCACAATCTGAAGCTCGAGTACTGATCATCCCGGTTGGTGATAGGTACTCACGTTTGGCCACTTTGTTCTTACTTATTTTTTACTGTACACTATATATATGACATGACTTCCTTGTTTTTTTGTCATGCAGCCAATGGGAAGACATGTCATTTGACAGTCGAGGTCACCATAGACAGGTTAATCAAGTCTTAGGTAACCTCTGTCGTCTACATAACCCAGGAATTGTCACCGACCCGAAAGGTGTGGTGGTACCTTGCACTAGCTGGTCGCACTTCGCACTAGCTCCACATGCTACATATGGAACAGCTCAAGGCACCGTCAAGCATGACTTTTGGGTAATGTTTCAAACTAACATTTATTAGTTGTTTCAAACTAACATTTATTATTTGTTTTCAAACTAATTTTATTTTCGATGTTGCACAGAGACGCTATCATGTGGAACCTGAGGCTCAAGAGCATGCAGACCGAGTATTAGAGAAAAATGCGAAGAAGGTGTGCAAGGATGCATTTTCCAATGCTTGTCTACAGGTTGTGAACGCGTACATGAAGCGCCGAGGTCATTCTATCAACAACTTTCGATAGTATTCGGATGTCTACTTGACTGTAGACCAGTACATGGAGGTAAAAATCTAATTTAACAGCTCATTCAGATGTGACTCTTCCTTTCAGATGTAATTTTGAGCTAACGCTTTATATGCAGGTAACTCTTCCATGGATGGAACACCGGCCGCAGGCTTACAAGGCTTTGTGTGAGATATGGGCTTCGCCCGAGTGGATTGAGAAGTCAAACAGAAATCGACATAGGCAGCGCCAGCAGGACGAGGACGATGATGAGGTCGTAGTCAACCATACCTATGGGGCTGATGGACACATTCGGTTGGCTAAGAGAATGGTGAGTATGTCGTATTCTGTTTTACTCAGAAATGAAACCAGATTGAACTCATATATTTGCAGGAGGCTCAAACTAGAGTTGTCCCGAGCCCAATCGATGTTTATAGGAGAGGGCATAGAGCGAAAAATAGTGAAATCTCCGATGAGCTGTGTAGTCAAGCGGCCGTTGAGCGTATGGTTAGTTGTTGTTATGATTAATGTTTTCTTGACATATAGCTATAAATTACATGTGTGCTGAACCTTCATATTGTATTGCAGGAGACATACGGGCATGAGATGGTTAAGAAGTATGGAGAATACTATGATTGGCGAGGAGCGCCTACCATCGACGCTGAAGTTGTGCATTCACTTGGAGGCAAGGCGCATGAACGGCATGAACTTGTGAATTTTTTTTCAATAATATTGGAACTATGACCGAATAGCTAATTTTCTTGTTTTTCAAAATATTCTATGTTTACCGGTGTTATCGATTCGACGGAGTTGCGTTCTCGTGGCGGCTCTTCGTCGCAGGCAGGCTGTGGTAGTAGCAGCCGTAGTCGCCACTCTGTATCTAGCATGGAGGAAGCTCTGAGGGAGCAGCAAGAAAAGTTTCGTGAAGAGCTACAACAACAACAAATGGCATTCCTCCAACAGCAATCAGAGTACATGGCTGCTTACAACGCACAGGCCCAACAAGCAATGAACGTGAGTGTCTTATTTCTTCTCAACACGCTCGATATTGGTTCTATAACTAACATATTATATTTGCAATAGTCTTGGTTTCCACAGCAGGCACAGCAGCAACCACTTGTCGTTTGTATCAACCTAATTTCAAATCTTTACTAAACTTGATTTTGTAGGGATCCGGGGTCATGGGCCACAACACGCCACCACTGGTCATACCAGCACCAGGAGGAGCTTATGCAGGGGAGGGAGCTACTCCAGGAGAGGTTAGTTTGAGAAACAATTTGTTTGAATATTCGTCATACATGTAACCAATGCCGTTATTAATGTCTTCTTTTTTCTTTAGAATCCAAACCCGTTACACGACTTCGTCAACGAGTTTTTCGCTTCTGGAGCTAGTGGACACAACTCCAACGACCCTGATATGTGATGGAGTTAGCTTTGTGCCACATTTTGCGTTGTAATGGACTATTTGTGGACTTTATATTTGTATGGACTATTTGTGGACTTATGTTTGTATGGACTATTTGTGGACTTTATGTTTGTATGGACTCAAGTTTTATGTTGTGGACTCAAGTATGAATTTTCTGTTATTGTATGAATTTTCTGTTATTGTATAAATTTTGTATGAATTTTCTGTTATTTTTTTGCATTTTTTTCAAAAAATTTTTGATCTGAAATTGTTAATTTTTGGCGGCTTCCTTGGCCGCCGAAAATAAGAAATTTTATTTTCGGCACACGTTATTTTCGGCGGCTGATTCCCTGGCCGCCGGAAACTAGCCGTTATTTTTGGCGGTTGACTGGGGGCCACTGAAAATAAGCTATTTTCGGCGGCTAGACCATGGCCGCCGAAAATATGGCCTTATTTTCGGCTATTTTTTTGGCGGCCATGTACCGCCGAAAATAAGCCTAAAGCCGCCGAAAATAGCTTATTTTCTACGACAAAGGCCTTATTTTCGGCAGCTTCTGGCCGCCGAAAATGACTGTAGCTCTTGTAGTGTGACCCAAGAACATGACTTCTCTGATCCAGAACTCGCACTTGCTAAGCTTGGCATACACCTGACAATCTCGTAGCCTCTGAAGTACCTTCCTCAAATGCTCCTCATGCTCTTACTCATTTTGGGAATATATAAGGATATCATCAATGAACACTACTATGAACTTGTCGAGGTAATCCATGAACACGCTGTTCATTAAGTACATGAAGTAGGCTGGCGCATTCGTCAAACCGAACGACATGACTGTGAACTCATACAGTCCATACTTGGTGATGAATGTTGTCTTTGGTATATCCGATGGTCGGATTCTAAGCTGGTGGTAATCTCACCTCAGATCTATCTTTGAGAACACACTGGCTCCTCTCAATTGATCGAATAAATCTTCAATTCTGGGCAGGGGGTACTTGTTCTTGATAGTAACTTCATTCAAGGATCTATAGTCAATGCACATCCTCTTTGTTCCGTCCTTTTTCTCCACAAATAGCACTGGGACTGCCCAAGGCGAGGTACTCGGTCTGATGTAGCCTTTCTCTAACAACTCATCAATCTGCTTCTTGAGTTCCATCAATTCTGGTTTGGACACTCGATAGGCTCTCTTGGAAATAGGGGCAGTGCCTGGTATAAGCTCTATGGTGAATTCAACCTTCCTTTCAGGTGGCATACCTGGTAACTCCTCGAGAAACACATCTGGGAATTCTGATACTACATTGATAACCTCTGATGGTTTAATCTCCTTAATATGGGCGGTGACTTGGTGACAGCTTCCTTCCCTTGGTCCAGACAAGACCAACTCTACTGACACTTCTTCTCCTGATAGGGATACTAACTTCACCGTTCTCTTGTCACAGCTAAGACTGGCATGGTACTTGGTTAGCCAATTCATCCCTAGGATGACATCTATAGTTGTATCCTGGTTACCCATAACTATTAGATCAGCGGGGACTTCTATCCCCCTTATTTGAACTTTTGCACTATGGCAAAATCTATCCATTTGGGTTCTTCCACCAACTGAACTAACCCTCATAGGTGGATACATGGGTGCTACTAGTATATTATGTGAATCTACCCATGATGCAGTCACAAAAGAATGTGTTGCTCTAGTATCAAATAACCCATTTGCAGAATGGTACTCGACTGAAAACGTACCTAGTGCCACTCCTGGAGTCTCCTGAACTGTGTCGGCCTCCAAGTGATTCACCTTTCCATACTGGGCACGAGGTTGCCCACGGTTGTTGCCTCCTTGCTGCATTGCATTCTGCCTGACTGGGGCATTGGGAGCTGGCTGCTGCTGAGCTGCTTTCTTGGGGCAATGATTCGCCCAGTGGCCTTGTTCCCTACAGTGGAAACATGCACCACTTCCTCCTTGCGCTGGCGCTGCTTGGTTGTCATGGTTGGTTGCCTGGGCAGGAAGACGGGGTGCCTAGTTGCTCTAACGCTGATATTGATTTCCTCCCTGCTGGTTATTCTAACGGTACTGCTACTACTAGTTCTGACGCTGATGCTGGTGTTTGTGCTGGTGACCCTACTTGAATGGTTGAGGTGGGTTGCCTGAGTAGCAAGGACGGCTGCTACTCCCGACCTGAGATCCACCAATCTTGCATTTCCTATCCTCCATCTCTCGACGCTTCCTTTCAGTCATAATAGCCCTATCGATCAAATGATGGAAGGTGGGGAAGGTGTGGTTCATCAGCTGGTAATGGAGGGGATCAACCAATCCTCTCAAGAAGCGATACTGCCTCTTGGCATCCGTGTTGACATCTTCTAGGGCATAACGCGATAGCTGCAGAAATTTATCCCTGTACTCACTAATGGACAGGGGACCTTGCTTCAAGGCGAGAAACTCCTCCTTCCTTACTATCATTAGTCCCTCGGGCACATGGTAGCGGCGAAAGTTGTCCCTGAATTCCTCCCATGTGATGGCTTCAGGGTTGGCATGGGTGGCAAGGTAAGACTCCCACCAAGACTGTGTTGCTCCCCTCAGCTGTCGGGGACAATACAACACCTTCTCACGATCGTTGCACTGGGCAGTGTGCAACTCACGCTCCACGGTACGCAACCAATCTTCCACGTCCATGGGATCAGCAGAGTGGGCAAAGACTGGGGTATGGCCCCTCATTAATTCTGCCTGCTTGTCTCTGGGCACTTGAGGCATCTGGACTTGCACCTGAGGCTGAGGCGATGGTGGCTACTGCTGCACCTGCTGCATCGCTGCTAGGGTCTGACCATTTGCTTGGACTGCTTGAGTCTGCATCACGAACAATTTCTCAATGGTCATCGGGGGTGGCGGTGGCAAATGCTGCTGCGTAGCTGCCTCCTCTTGGGGTGCCTGCTGTTCTGACTGAGCATGCCTCGCACCTCTACGCCTGTTTTCAGACATCTGTAGAAATCACACACATATATCAAATCTGACTCTACAGTCTTTCAGCGTAAGAAAAGATGTATATAAAATCTTCATAGCACTGAACAAATGACCATCTTCACTGACAGCTTCTTAGATAAAGAGGAAAGTGGAAATAAATGGATTACCCAACTAAATAATCGACTTTATTAATAACTACACCAAGTTGCAGGGGATACCCACACCTTGGTGACAATCATTATAAAGATCCAACTTCATTACATGTCCATCATAACAAGCATCCAACATAAGATAAGCAAATTAACTCTAACTAAGACTGACTAGACTAAGACACTAGATTAAGCATTATTACAGACTTCGACTCTGTCGATCTATGGATCCAAATCTATCCGGGTCCTGCAGTATGGGGTACCATAGTCGAAGCGACCACGGGGCGGTGAAAGGTAAGGGTGCTGAATCCTGACAGGGGCAGGAGAACCACCATCCAGATAGTGGCGTGTTGCGCACTCAGCACGCAATTCCGCAACCTCCGCCCGAACCTTGCCCAACTCGTCAAGGGCGTGGTCCAACTCTGTGTTGAGCACGACAGCCAGGTTGAGCACACTGTTCAGCCTAGGATTGCCCTCACCAACTGGCGAGACAATCACACCTCCAGCACTGTCGATCGAACGACGAGGGTAGTACTTTAGGTCAAGGCCATCAGCTACCCTGCTGAATAACGAGTAATACTGAGAAAGTGCCCGTCGTGCTGCATCTTGCATGGCTGCCTCGGCAGTATCCCTCTTAGTAATAGAATAGTGCTCTGAGAAGGCCTCTGCACCCCGGAGTAATAGTAGAACTATGAGACCAGAAAGTAAACAGAAAGAAAAGTGAGACAAATTTTTTTTTGAGATAAGTAAATAACATAGAGTTGGTCAAGATGACCAACTTTTGAAATGACTCTAAAGATCAAGGTAAGAGTAGGGGTCTTTAGTTCCTTAGGGCGAGCATTCTAGTCTAGGTTAGCGGTCCTACAGTCAGCAAGGCTTTGGTACCACTTATGTCACACCCGGTTTTAGAAGGCAAACCGAATGCAAACCATGTACGTGCCAGGATCAGAAACTCACGTACACAGCGATGACATAATTGGACATCATCACATAACGCTTGAATAAAATAGCGAAAAGGTACTTTAATTACATCAAGATGTCCAAGACATCCACAGAGTCTAATACATAACCATTGTCTTTAACATAAACATCAAAGTGCGGAGAAAATGAAACGTAGATGATAAGCCTACACAGGTAGCTGACTGGGGGTTTGCCACTAAGATAAACTAAAACTCGTCGTAATCCTGGAACTCCTTGAAGGCCTCCCTGTTGCCATCATCACCTCCTGGGCACTAAGTATAGTGGGGACAACCTAGGGTGGGGGTGGTGTGTAAAGCAATGGTGAGTACACATCAACGTACTCAGCAAATGTCCCATTTGGCTAAAAGTGGACTAGCTGTATGTGGGGTTGAGGTTAAGCAGTTGCTTTTAGTTAGTTAAGTATTTATTATTACTAGTAGAGCCAAGTTTTAGTAATAAACCCAGTTATTACCCAAAAGTACTCCCTCAAGGAGGAAATACTAGAGATCAGATTTATAACTTCATTGTTAACCATCATCATAAAAGTAACCAAAGTTCTTCTAATCAAAGTGGATCCCAAGGCTGCTCTTAACCGTGAGCTCGGCTGATATACCATTTTCTAACACTCTACAGAGGTTGTACACTTTACCCACAAGTCGTGATCCCTTTCCAGCCTGGGTTGTACAGACCCGATCTTCACTACCGAGGTGAATGGCCAGGGATACACTACGTAGCCTTTACAAAGACTCCCTTGATGCATAGCTACTTGTTAGGTTTCGCTAGTCGTACAAACGCAGTACACCTCCCCAAGGTGGGTGACTAACAAAACCAAATCGAATGAACCTCTGCACCCCACCTTAGCAGAGCGAGCACTACGCACCGGCCCCCATTGACAGCCCTCCGGCAAAGCCAACTACACCCCCAGGTTCATCTAATTAATCAGCTATGGGCATCCCATTCCACCCTCATGGCTGCACTGTTATCCCGGGTGGTCACTCCACGAACAGGTCCTTATGGAGTGGTACTCAGGAAAAAGGCCTGAGCCCCCTAAAGTATCACAATATCATCATTGGGATAACATCATCGTATCATAAGTAATCACATCATGTTCATTGATTAAGTTAAGGCAATAGAAAAATGCTAACCATGATAACCCAAAAAGGTAAACAAGGATAAGGTAAATATAAACTAGTAAATCCTTTAGAAAATCTCCAGCAACACACTCGGGAACCTCAGACTGCTCGTTGTCTAAAAAAAGCGAGCATGCATTCAATACATTTGAAAAGTACAAATGAACAACACACCAAACATGTACAAACATTGGAATGCATCTTAAAAAGGCACAATACCAAATAAAGAATAATGAGATCAAAGTATAACATGAACTAATTTCATTTAGAAATAGATTATTCTTTAAGTGTTGTCCATAATTACACAACCTAGTTCTATTTATTTTACTGTGACCTAAAAGTTAGACCAGAGATAAATTCATGTGATACATGTTATTAGTCTCACAAAACTAAATATACTTTAACCCCTAGAGGTTTCCTTTTATTTATTTTATTAAATAAACAAATCTATACATAAACTAGTTCATGGTTAACCATAAAATTAGAATGTACAGATTGTAAATGGAACTAATTTATTTAAATAGAGAATATTCCTATGAACATTTTGCTATTTGAATCACTAAATTTGGAGTTCATATGCAAAAGATATGAAATAAACAAGTTTGGGAATTTAAAATATGAAAATTGGTCTAGTTCTATTAATATTTAAAAGCCTAGGGTTCAATCTGCAAGATTACAGGGGCCTGCGGGCGAAAACCAAGGACGACGGGTTGATTCTGAACAAACCGAGGGTCTCTTTAATAAAACTACCGCGCGAAGGGGTATCGGACGATCTCAAACATTAGATCAGAAACCAACGATCGAGATTAGATCTGCGGCCGAGGGCGCGCGCGGGCGGGCGAGCGCTGATAGGCGGGCCAGCGGTGTCAGCGACCGAGGGGGGCGCACTGACCGATCGGGCCCAGCGCTAGGGGGCGCAGGCGCTGATAGATGGGCCCGGACGAAGGGCGTGCGTGCACGAAGAGGTATCCCGTGATCTGGGACGTGCGATCGAGATCGGATGGGGGAGATCAAACTGGGAGGGGTGAACGGCTGCGGGCGGCACCGCTCCTTCCCGCGACGGTGAAGTCGCCGGAGTTGGGGCGGGTGCGTGCTACGGCGGTTCTGGGGTCGCCGGAGTTGGTCAGAGAGGGGGGAAGATGACTCGGCGAACTCGATGGCGGGGTTGTGGCCATGAGACCGAGGACAGAGAGGGGAAAACGGCGGGGAAAAGGCCTCAGGCTGGCCGGAGTAACTTCGGTGAGGAATTCCGGACGTTAGGAGAGGCAATCAGCCGTAATAGGGCTCGGGCTAGTTCCAGTACAGGTGGGGGAGCATTCTGGGCCAAAGTCGGGACACTGGACGGGGTCGGGATGGCCGGACACTGTGCGGGCGCGGTGAGCAAGCGCGGTCGCCCGCCGGCGAGGCCAAATTGGCTAAGGGCAGGCACGAATAGAGTAAAACAATCACGGGGGTGGGTGTCTCACTTCGGGGCAGAGCTCAGGGTCGCTTGGCATGGCCTCCAGCGAGCTAGATGACCGGGGAGGCGGGCGCGGGTGTCTGGTGAGGCTGGACGGCATGGGCAGAGCGCGAGCGGGAGCGGGGCTACGTGAAATGAGGTGGGGAAATGAGTGCGGGCGTGGGCGGGGCTCAAAAAGGGAGCTGGGGCGCGTGGGCGAGCGTTGTGGCTGAGGATTCCGGCGACGTGCACGAGTGCGCGCGCGCTGGTCCACGGCGGGCGCGAGGTGGATGGAGCTGACAGGGGAGGCCCATGGCGCAGCGAGAGAGAGAGGGAGAGAGAACGTGGGGCAAAGGCTCGCGACTCGAAAAACGGGTCCGCAAAGCAGAGAGAGAAGAGGGGCACGCGGGCGAAGAAACCGGCGCCGACATCCTGGCCCCACTGGGCAGCGAGCGAGAGAGAGATGAGAGTGCGGGGCAGTCCTGGCGCCGACAGGTGGGGTCCGCCTATCAGAGGCGGCAGGAGCGTGGGCGCGGGCGCACGCTGCTGGGCCTGGTGGGCTGGTTTAGGCCGAAATGACTTTTTTCTATTTCCTGCAATTTCTAATTGCTTTTCCATTTCTTTTTCTCTAGGGTTTTCAATTCTAATTCAATTCAAGATTCAAACTCAAACTAATTCAAACATGTGCAACACTTCAAAGAATATTTAAACTCAGCATGATGCAACATTTCATGACTCATAGTGTTTTGGCAAAAATAAATAATTAATCCCTCCTTAATTTGGGTGGTAATTAGAAAGAAATTTTATACCCCCAAATTCAGGGTGTTACAGGTGCTGGGGCGACTTGGACCGGTGGGAATCCATTGCCGGACTAGGGGCCAAGCTCTAGTTTCCGCGCTACACCGAGAACCGGAGTCCACCGCACACTTCCTTCCTCGTAAGTACGCTTATTGCTATCAACTTGTCCGTTGTCGCGCGTGGAGTGTCTAGGATTTGAGGTTGGTGCGCGGACACGTCATGTTGTGGTTCGCCGGAGATGTCCTCCACCGTGGCATAGCGCCGCCTCGGGGTAACGTGTGACGAGCGCAGTGGGAACGACGGATCGAGAGCAGTCGATGCGCAGATCTACGGCCCTGGGCGTACCAAGTTTGGGAAAGAAACCGAAGCCGTTGGATTAACCGCAACCGGTTCGGATCCGATAGGGGTTATTTTGAATCTAAGTCGTTAACCTGGGAATGGACGGGTCAGATCGTGCAGAGTGTCTCCGTTGGTGAATTCGCTGTGGACCGTTGGATCTAGATCTAAGGGACGACGTGATATACCGATTCATTGACGTATAGATCTAATCTTGCGCGTCGGATTAGATCCGACGGCCTGAAATGGAGGATACCCTTTGGCCGTATGATTTTGTAAAAGAACTCCTGAAATTATCGCGAACTAACCCGCGGTCCATTGCGGGGAAGTTCTGTTTCTTGCGATCTTTGGCATAATAGCCCCTGTGTTTTCTGTTATTAGGATGCGCAGTCCAGAGGTCAAGGAAAATGGAAAAAATATAGAAATTGATTTTTAGTGTAAAAATAATTGTTGAAACTTGTTTGGTTCCTAGAAAATTTATTTTAATTCCTTTTTAGTCCATTCTAGTTCCTATAGTTTTGTATTAATATTGTTCATCACATAGTGGCTCTGTTTTTAACATGAAAACTGTACAAAAATTGATCCTTTAATTATTTTTGCACCAAACACATAAAATCTTCAGAAAATCATATCTTAAAATATGTAACTCCAAATTTAATGTTTCTTTTTCCTACGATCTTGTTACGATGCATAGATTATTATTATGTCTTTTGTATGCATGTTTGGTGTGATGTTAATTTCTCCCTTGTACCATGTGTGTTTGTATTGTGGCGAATAGAAGAGCAAGTGGCTGAGGATCCGAGTGTTCAGCAGGTAGAAGTTGCTGAGCAGGAGCTCATTGAAGGCAAGTTGTGCCCTTGACCACTTTTATTTACCCAATAATGTTCTTTATAATCATTTTTATCATGCATAGGCTTAATTTTGATGGGACCCAATAGGTCACCCTAGTCTTGTTATCTTTTCACCTTGTTTACCCCTAAACTTTTGGGTAGTCTTTGCTATTGCTATATATGGTTTTGGGTGTTGAGATAACTATTACACATGATCATTATTTATTACTATTCTATTTATGTTCATGATAAGACAACTATGTTAATTGGAACATCGAGCTTGACTTGAGAAACACGTGCCACCACAAGGGTGGAATGGGATGCCCTTGGCTGACTAACTAGGAAAGCTAGTGGAGGACTAGCTTACCCGAAAGGGGCAAGGGCAGTAGGGAAGTAGGTGTGTAGGGAGGTTCTCGGGTTGATTTTGCTGCGATGGCGGTCATGTGGTGGAATCGCCCAGATTATTCCAACTTAAGTGCCCAAGTCCTGCCTTAGAGGCAACGACACACTTAAATCGGAATAAACTGTCAGTCCCTCGGATCTAGTCTGATAAAGCCACTAACAGGATCGAGTACCACTTGCTCACTCGAAGGTGAGACACAGAGAAATACAATAAAGCATAATACCATAATTTAAAAGAGTACTTAATGTTATTACATCATCGTCGGAGTTTCGAAAGTAGTAACCATTGTTCTCGATACAGCGGAAATTAACTAACGATAAAAGAAAGGGAGGATGGCAAAGCCGACATCACTCCTCATGCTCCTCTACTACTGAGGCAGGGTCCCACTCGACTGTCCAGCTCGGTGGCAGGGTGGATGGCCAAGTCACTCCAGCAACCATGTCATCCAAGGTACCTATAAAATTGTGCCACAAGCAAGGCTGAGTATACTAATACTCAGCTAGACTTACCCGGTGTGAGGAGTCTACTCCTCTACCTCTAGACCATGAAGTTGTTTGGCTGAGGGGTTTCGTTTGCCAAAAGCACTAGCTGAGTCTAAAAACAATTTTAGCTTTTCTAGTTCTAGCGTATTTAATTAAGCTAGGTTTGCTCCTTTCTAAGCATACATGGTAACAATCATTTAGTACAATCAACAAGTTTTCTCAAGAAAACCTCATTTCACTTCTTACTCGATGCAGCAGCATGTTTCAAGCAGTCTCATTAGCTGCGATAAGTAGATGATTCGAATCGAGTTTTTAACCTTGCAAGGTAAACCTAAACACACAACATGGAGAGGCACTCCATCCCCACACACGTCAACCGTCCCCATTGATTCCCTGGCAACAGAACAGGGCCCACCGCCTTGGCATACAATGCTCCACTGACCCCGGCTGCCGCCGTGCAGTGACCGCACTTGTACCCACCATATCCGGAATGGGAGACCACGTCTCAGGGCGGGTGAGGAGAGAAGTCTATGGGCAGGTTCACTCAGGTACTAGGCTTACCAATTTTACCATATTTCTCGGCATGTGTTTAGTACGTTCAAACGCTTGACACACGGTACCACACATTAATCCTTATTCCAATTTCGTCTCGTAGATAACACATCCCCATGGATCAGTGTCCATATACCATCATCATTCCGATATCAAAAATGCATACAACCAACTCCTGACCTCGCGCGAGTGCTAGAAAAATCACTTGACTTCTACCGAGATCCCTAATTAGCAAAGCAGCTACTCGACCTAGCATACTAGTATCCATCTCAAAAGGAATCCTGAGTTCATGCAACTAGGGTTTCAGGTAACTCCTACACTTAAGTACACAGTACAATCCTACAAACATTAAGTGTAGTAAAATAGCATATATAAACAGTTATGCATAAAACCGGGGCTTGCCTTCAAAAGCTGGGGCGGGGAGATCCTCGGTGGCAAGCTCTAGTGCTGGCTCCTGGACTCCCTCCTAAGCAACTCTTTGCTCCAGGATGAGCATGTACTCTCCATCAGCGAGGTTGCAATCTATCAAGTGCAATGAATAAGATACATGTATGCTATGATATGCAAATTTAGTAACTATGATGCATGGTGAAGTAATACTAAGGTAGTTGGTAAACTAGGGTTTCCTTGTCGTACGAAGCTCTTAGTGGTTTATACTTAGTAGTCAAGGTTTTGAGTGGATTAAGATTTAGATCATCCCTTAAAGGTTTTAGTGGATACTTGGAGAGGTTTTGTTGGAGTGGTGAGGGTAACATTAATTTCGTCTACCAATTTCCCTTTTCATTCTCTATTTATGCTTTTAAGGTGGTTTTGAACTAGCACAATGATTTAAAATTTTCCAAAAATTCTGTAAAAATTACAGTGGGTTAATATTGGTCACTGTAGTCTATCGTATAAATTTGAGGTTAAAACAAATAGAATAAGCCCTAGACAAAAAAAACAAAAGTTAGGGCAGAGGGTCACTTTGCACTAGAACTCTTATCTAGGTGGGGGTTCTGTACTAAGGGTTATTTTTGCTGGTATCTATGTGTAATAACATGCTTCTGTGCCAAAAATCACAGAGGGTTACTTAGTGGTCATTTAGTTGTGTTTTTCTAAAGTTTAATGCGAAAAAGACAGTTATAACTAACTTGTGATTTGAAAAATGTCAAACAACAGAACTTGTATTTTTCCTAGATTCTTATTAGCATAAGAGTAGTCATTCCTAAAGTTGGGGTGTTTTCTCCTTAGGATTATTTTCCTATGACTTTTCAAAGTTCTCTATGTTTTCATTAAATAAATAGTGGTGCAATTTCTTTTTACTTAACTAGGGTTCAACAAATTTTTCTTATGAACTACATCACCTAGGCAGGTTAGGAAAAATGTGGTTGCCCTCTGGTTTCCATTTTCAATCCCCCTTTTTCATTTTCCTAAAGTTTGGGCAAACACAAGTTTTAGTAGATAAACCTTCCTTTACCTAGTATACTAGGGTGTTTAATATTTTTAAACAGTGTAACTACTGGTTAAGTATCTCTCAAATTTTTCTCAGCCCTAGTCTAAAAGCCTTTCTATTTTTCCATTTGTTATTAAGTTTTGGGTAGTTTTCTTATTTAAATCAAAACTCTAGAATGTATTGCAGGAACCATGGTGTTTATTATTTTTGCTTGATAGTTTATAATATGTAGGTCCTAGCAAAATTTGTTTGACCAAATTTGGTTGAATATAACTCAAGTTATGAATTTTTCAAGTTCCCTGCTCATTTGAAAAGAATAAACCTAAAAGTTTAAAGGAAAACGACTTTGCATCGGGGTCCCTGGGCTTATTCTTGACCGAGTCGTTTAAACCGTGCCCCTAGGGAACTATGCATATGAGTCACTGACTTAACACTTAACACCCTGGCCTTTTCCCCTCTCTAACCCGCACTCCTCCCTCGCCGGAACAGTAGTCGAGGAGGAAAAAGCGGTGGCACGGCTTACCGGCGATGGTAGAGATCCGATGAAGGGTCGAGCGAGGTCTGGGGGTCCCTGGCGGTCATGTCGAGGTGCGGGCCGTCGGCGGTGGTGACCAGAGTTGGGCTGGCCACGTGTGCACGTGGTCGGGCTTGTCGGCAGTGCGTGCTCCGGCCTGCTCATAGCGGTAGAGTTAAATCAAAGTGCTCGGGGAGCTTCACAGGAAGTCAGTGATGTCGTGGGTGCAAGGAATTTGGAAATGGCTCACCGTGTAGTTCGGTCCACGCGCGGCGGCGGTCGGCTGGAGTCCGGCGATGGCGATCCGGTGCCTCCAGCGAAGTAGCATTTGGTTTGAGGGCTCGGGAAGCTCTACGGGGCTCTAGGGAAGCTAGCCATGGAGCTGGATCGGGTGGAGGTGGGCCGAAGTGGCCGGTCCACGGTGGGCGGGCTCGGGCGGCCGATGGCGCGTCGTGCTCAGGGAAAACTCTAGCGAACTTGGGCTCGGGCGAAGCTGAGGGCGTGCGGGGGTGACGGCCGCGGCCTTGGCCTACATTATAGGAGCGGGCGCGGGCCCGGGGTTGGGCGTCGCTTGGTGCGGGCGCGCGGGGCCGAGCGCCTGGGCGTGCTCTAGCGTGCCAGAAGAGGTCAAACATGTGGAGGTTTGTTTCTGCCCTTGTTCAAACGCCTGCTGGTTGACCAAACGTGCATATCTTGCCAAAAATCCTATGTAGAGTCTCTTCACTGTGCCAAGGGCTCTCTGTCTTGTGTGAGTTCCAAGTGAAGATATGTTCTGGGTTGGAAGATATGGTGGCGCAAAGTCAGGTCTGTCTGGACTGTTCAGCCCGAGACAAAACCCATGTCAATTTGTGTCAAATGGTTTTGGTTTGAGTTCAAACTTTACCAGAGTCTACCTAGGGTATTTTGGCGCCACTTTGTCAATTGGACCAGGTGGATTTGGAGTTTGCAACTAAGTGAACACATGTGATCTTTAGAAGAGGGCTGAAAATAGACTTAGAGAAAAAGTGATTTTTCTTTTGTGCTTCCCACTTGAGTGATCATTTTGGGGATTTTGTGGGACCTTTTTGGGAAAACCTCCTTAGTATTTCTTGTAAGTATTTAAATATGATACAACTTTTGTGAATGGGTCAAGTCATGATCTTGTGATTTATATAGTTTTACCACTAATCCTTTCTTGGTGCTCTAATGGCTTAAGGAGGGTAGTCCTAGGGTTTGAGCATTTTCCCAATTGGAGGTGCATGAAAGGGCTAGGATATGACTTCTAGGATGATCAACACTTGGTTAAGACCTTGCTCCTCAAGTTTGGTGTCTCTTTCTCAAACTAAGACACATGTGATAATAGGTCACAGGTGTATGTGTTGAGTAAAGGCCCTGAGTAACACCTCGGGTGTTACAGGTCAGACGGGGGATTACTGCATTGCTCTTCCTAGAAACTGTAGTGGGTTTTCTGAAGCTAGTGGAACTTTGTAAAGGCCTCATAGTGGATCCCTAGCCATTCACCTTGGTTGTGTCTAAGGGTCTAGCTAACCCTGGCGATATGGGATACACGACTTGTGGGTACAGGGTACAACCTCTGCAGAGTGTAAAACTGGTATACTAACCGTGCTCGTGGTCATGAGCAGCTCAGGGCTCTCGCATGATTAATTTATGGAATTCAATTCAATTTGTCATTTGCATCGCATTGGGATTTATTATTAATTTTGATCTATTATTACTCTGGTTTGGTATCTACTTACATTTAGTAACTGCTAATAAAACTTGACCAACTTATTAAAAGCAACGCTTAGCTTTACCCCTTATTTGTTGATCAGCCTTACACTTCACATGAACTCCCACCTTTGGTGAGTTCATGCACATTATACCCCACAACTTGTTGAGCTATGATTTTTTTTGAGCTCACCCTTGCGATACATAACCCCCCCCCCCCGCCCACAGGAGAAGAACATGTGGTCCAGGAGGAGCCGTACAATGAGGAGTACGAGTTGATTTAGGTGGCGTCTCTCAGTCAGCTTTGTGGCGCCAAGATACTTAGTTCGCTTTATTATTATCATTTATTTTGTAAGACTTCCGCTATGTAATAATGACATTTATGATATTTGTGACATTTATCTCTATACACTTTGTCATTATATGTGATGTTCTTCTTTGGCGCACATATGAGACGCACCCGGCTTTATCCCTTAAATCCGGGTGTGACAGAGGTGATATCAAAGGAAATGTTGACTGTAAGACGAAACCTAGATAGAACTAGACAAAACCATTACCTACTTACCTTACTCTGATTCTTTCTATACTTATCTTGATCCTATCTCACCTTCTACTATTCTACTCTGATTACTCTTACCTTTTCTATTCTAAGACAAGGAGGATTTCACACTTTGGAATCCTACATTTATGACCCTTTTAGAGAGATAGGAGACCTAAGACAAAATTAAAATTAATTTCTCTATTTAAAATGTTGGATGATTGTTCTGATGATAAATGCCTGATTTGCTTCTTTGATTGATTGAAATATTATAGAAGGACATTCTAGCATGTACCACCATAAATCAGCTTTAGTAGGTGACACACTAATCTACTTAGCTAATAAAATCCCAAAGTAACATGTCTCGTAATTACTCGTTTTGTCTACAATTCTTTTTTACCATGTGTGTCTAACTCAGATGGTCAATACCAGGAAGGGAGGCCGAATTGATCTACCTGCCAACCCATTTAACCAGAGAGTGCTTAGACAACAACAAGCAGAAATGGATCCTCTGAATCCTCCACCGGCTGGGACTGATCTAGTGGTTGCAGCTAAGATGCAGATGCAGTAACAGATGGTGAATACGATGACAGATATGCAGGCGCTAATGCAGCAGGAGCGTCAAGAGATGTGCCAGGAGAGACAAGAGATGAGGGAGGAGATGCGTCAAGAAAGAATGGTGCGACAGCAGCAAGCACCATTGCTTCTACCACCACCACCAATTCCACCCCGGGACAAGCACCGGGAGTTCATGAGCCATAAGCCACTGATGTTCGCCAGCTCTCCATATCCTTTGCACGCTGATGATTGACTAAAGTCAGTGGAGAAGATGTTGCATATTGCTTAGTGCTCTGACTGGGAGAAGGTGCTCTATGCTTCTGGTCGTCTTAGTGGCCCTGCTGCTGATTAGTGGGATTCCTACACCACTGCCCATGATGCTGCTGATACTATTACCTGGGCAGAGTTCACTACACAGTTCAGAAACTACCACATTCCTGCTGGACTGATGAAGATAAAGAAGGAATTTCTATCACTGAAGCAGGGGAGCATGTCAGTCTGCGAGTATCGCGATAGATTTATTCAACTACCAAGATATACACCAGATGAAGTGGCTGAGGATGAAAGGAAGCAGGAACACTTCATTGAAGGACTTAATGGACCACTGTAGTATGCACTGGTGGCTCACACCTTTCCATCATTTCAGAGGCTTCTTGACAAGGCCCTAGCTATTGAACACAAGTGTGTTCAGCTAGGGGATATGAAGAGGAAGGCGATCACCCAGGGTCAGGGGAGGAGTAGTGTTCGTCCTCGCTATGCTCCGCCCTTGGGTACACCGGCTTGTACTGGAGGAGGTCAGCGCCTAGCTCAGTTTGCACCACAGGGGACTCCACAAACTCGTCAGGCTGCCCCCACTGGCACCCCGGTGAGGTTCGCAGGACAGAGTGCAGGCACCACATGTTAAAAGTGTGGTCAAGTTGGACATTTTGCCAATGTTTGCCCACAGAGGATTGCTAGTACTCCCGTCCAAAACAAGAAGTAGACTCCAAGTTCTGGCAAGGGATTTAGCATTGCTAGGGTTAATCAAGTCAGTGCTGATGCTACCGCAGACGGAGCTCACATCGCTATTGGTATGTTTTAAATTAATGCAATTCCGGTAGCAATATTATTTGATTTTGGTGCTACACATTCATTTATTTTTGCTCGATATGCCAACACAAATGAGTTACCACTACAAAATATGCAAAGCCACTAGTAGTAATTGCCCCTAAAGGGCCTGTCGAAGCAAATTATATGACCAACAGATTAACTGTAACACTACAAAACCATCAACTAAAAATAATACATTTAGATTATTAATGGTAAATATGGTAATGAATTTTCTTTCAAGTGTTTGATTTTTATTTGCATTTAGAATAATTTTGTTTGCTCATAATTGATTTATGGATGTTTAGTAGAATTTCTTTTATATTGGGAATCCAATTAATTAGTATAGAAATATTGGTCCAAAAATAAATATTTTAGTTATAAATAATTTTGGAATAATTATTATGATTTTTAGAGTTATTTAAAAATGTATTTATTTATATTTTAAAATAGAAAAAAAAGAAAAAACCCCGATAAACCCTAGCCGGCCGATTTGGCCCAATAAGGCCCATCAGCGCGCGCCCACCTCCCTCCCCTCTCTCTCTATGACAGGTGGGGCCCGCCATGGCCTCTCCTCTCCTTCCTCCCTCCCGTGCCGAGCCGCACCGCGCGCTGCGCACCCGGCCTCCCGCGCCCGACCCCTCGCCCCACGGTGTCCGCGTCGTGCGCCCTGGCCGCGCCCGTCCACCTCCCCTCCAAGCCAGAAACCACTGCTGTTTCCCTCTCTCCCTCCCCCATTTCTCTCACTCAATGTCGAGTTAATGGCCGCCACCATTGATGGTGTTGAAGGCTGGTCGTTTCTCTCCCCGGCTCTCCCTCTCTCGCTCTATAAAAGCCCAAAGCTCTTCCTTCTCTCGCTCCCCGAGCTCTCTCTCTCTCTCACGCTATCTTCTCCATCCGAGCTCGTCGTCGCCCGCACCGCTGCCATCTCGTCGGAGCTGTGTCGACCGCGGACCGTCCGACCGGTGTCGACCGCGCCCCATCGTCCGCACCCCGACCGGACAGTCCACGCCCGTCCCCGGCCACTCGACCGAGCCCCCAAGCCGCACCCCTGCCCGGCCGAGCCCCATCGATCACCATTCCCGCGCGTGAGCTCTAGCTCAAGGTAGAAGAAGCACATTTTGCATTTTAGTCCCTGGTTTTGTAAATTAAATTAATTCTGAGATGTTCAGTTTAGGAATTATCGAAAAGAGACTCCGATGTATATGTGTAATCGTAAACAAGCCCCGCAACAATATTTTAGACAGGTGTATTATTTTATATTTCAAAAATGAATAATGTCACTATTCACTAACTTGGTGATTTTCATACTAGAAACATTTACGATTAATTTCGCTTTAGCACATGGAACGATATTTGTTAGTAGTGGTTTAAATATAATTTTATTGATACAAGAAAGTGGAATAAATAATAGGCCACGTATTTTCGGTTAGATGAAAATATATATTTTACTAGTCATACAAAAAGATATTCATAAGTATAGCACTTAATTACTTAGAATTAGTAAAATATCTATTTATGCCATAATAATCATGAATAGGTTACTAAAGTCCAAAATTAGTAATTCACATTAGTTCTTAGAATATTAATGTTAGGAGATTTATAAATAAACATTTTAGCTATATGTATAATTTCTATTTAGAAAGAAAAGGGATAAAGCTCAAAAGTCTATTATTAGTAATAAAGAAAATTATTAATAATTATTTTCCATAAAGTTTGTTAATACATGTTTATATATATTATACTAGATAAAACTAGTGTCATAGTCACTTACTCATATTTCCACCAATAATAACTCAAAGTAGTAGTCATAGTGGATTAATAAGTATTTATGCTTTAAGACGTATTTATGAGTATAATTGTGTGATGTATGAATGTGTATGTAATGGTGAATCATTACCCATGTAATGGTGTATGTTTATTTATTTGGCATACGTATTCTTTTGTATGTACGATACGCAAATCGATGCTAGAAGTTGACTGTGAGGTAGATGAACCAAACTCGTTCGAGGACGACCCACAGGACACTTTCGTGCAAGGCAAGTGGATTCTCCCTGTGCATATTCTATTTGTACCCAAGTAATGCATATAATAATGTTTACTTTTGGATATATTGCATAATTTGATGGGATTTGCCTAAATAAGGATTTCCTAGAATTACCAACCCTATTCCTTAAATTACCCTGGGATAAATGCTTTGCTTAGCAATTTTTGCTATTGCTCAACTTGGTAAATATGATGTCACTCTTTTAATGATACTATATTCTGAAAATGAAGTTTTATTATGATGTTAACCCGATGGTTAAACAAGAACATTTTGTGTTAAATGGAACATGGAGTGACCACCCAGGATAACAGTGCAACCACGAGTGCTATAATGGCTCTGGCTTTGGTAATTAGCTCTATAGACTTAGTGCTTAGCAACCCTACCTGAAAGATGGGCAAGAGGGGCGACAGTGGTTTGGTGGTAGCTCATGTCAACATGGGGTGGTAGTCTTGGCTATGTTACCTCACCCAGAGGGCCATCAATACTATCGTAGAAACCTTAGCGGGTGGCTTTGTAATATGGATATTTTGTGAAAGCCTCATAATGGATCCCTAGCCATTCACCTTGGTAGTGTTTACGGGTCCGATCAACCCAGGCTAGATGGGATACATGGCTTGTGGGTAAAGTTGTACCACCTCTGTAGAGTGTAAAACTGATATGTCAGCCGTGCTCACGGTTAAGAGCAACCTAGACCCTCACATGATAATTGAACTTAAAGATGGAAAATAAATCGAGATATGATGGTCTACCAATGGTTTGCTTAAGTGATTTCACTTAAGTGCTTTTGATATAATCTTATACCTTTGATTAATTGGGATATTTGGGATACACACTTATTAGTAAGACAGGTGTTGCTAATAAAATATTGACCAACTAAAATGCTTACCGCTTATCCATAGCCTACCTTATTAACTTGCATTAATTTCCCCCACTTGCTGAGCCCCGACCATAAGTGAGCTCACCCTTGCTAACATTTTGATCAGAGGGTGATGCTGAAGACTTCGCTGATGACGTTGATGAGTTTTGAGTCTAACGATGCGCCAGTCACCTTCCTATGGAAGAGTGTCCATGTTATTTCCGTCGTACTTTGATTATGGTACTTGTTAAAGATACAATGATCCAGATGATGTAATAAAGTTACTCTACTCTCTTTACACCTTTATTGCATTGTCTTTTGATATATTACACTTGTGACGTCAACATATGTGTTGAAAATGGATCCTGGCCCACATATGCTATGCATTCGGTTTTGCCCCTAGAACTGGGTGTGACATTAACCTTGACAATATGGGAAGAGAATTCTGGGCTACCCCTATAGTATTAGAACAAAGCAGTATAGACCTGATACTTGGTATGTCATGGTTAAGTAAGGCCAAATCAGTTATACATTGTGCTAGGGGAACTGTAGAACTCACCAAGTCTAAAGGAGAAAGATTTGAAGTTGAGATTACCATAACTGCCTCTACCAGACCCGCCGTATTTCTAGTAGATGGGAAGTTTGTAGGTAGCAACATCCGTGTGGTTAGAGATTTCCCCAATGTCTTTCTAGAGGAGTTACCCATGATGCCACCAGATAGGGAAGTTGAATTTGTTATTGATCTCTTACCTGTAACTACTCCTATTTCAAAAAGGCCATACAGGATGTCCATAGAAGAACTAAAAGAACTAAAGAAACTGTTAATGGAGTTACAGGAGGCTAGGTACATTCGTCTAAGTTCCTCACCTTGGGGAGCGCTGGTTCTATTTGTACAGAAGAAGGATGGAGCACAGAGGATGTGTGTGGATTATAGATCCCTTAATGATGTCACTATTAAAAACTAGTATCCTTTACATCGTATAGAAGATTTATTTGATCAGATGAGAGGTGCTAGGGTATTCTCGAAGATTGATCTTAGATCAGGGTATCATCAAATGAAGATTAGGCCATTCCTAAGATGGCTTTCTCGACCCGATATGGTCTATATGAATTCACAGTCATGTCGTTTGGACTAACTAATGCACCAGCATACTTCATGAATCTGATGAATAAGGTGTTCATGGAGTATCTTGATAGATTCGTCGTGGTATTCATTGACGACATTCTCGTCTATTCCAAGAATGATAGTGATCACGAGGAACATCTGTGGATGGTGCTACAAAAGGTATGGGATAATCAACTATATGCCAAGTTCAGCAAGTGCAAGTTCTGAAATAACGAAGTGCCATACCTTGGACACATCATCTCTAATGGTGGAATATCAGTGGATCCATCCAAAGTGAGGGAGATAGTGGTGTGGAGCATACCCAGTACGGTTACTGAAATCCAGAGTTTCTTGGGACTTGCAGGCTACTACCAGAGATTCATTGAAGGGTTCTCCAAGATTGCTAAGCCTATGACCTCACTGTTAGAGAAGGGAAAGGAGTTTAAATGGACCCAGGAATGCCAAGATAGTTTCAATCAACTGAAGTTAAGATTGATGTCACCCCTAGTGTTGATTATGCCGGATCTACAAAAGGGATTTGATATATATTGGATGTGTGCCGCCAGGGCTTGGGATGTGTTCTTATGCAAGAACGACACGTGATTGCCTACGCATCTTGTCAGATGCAGAAACATGAGTTGAACTACCCCACTCATGACTTAGAACTGGCAGCCATAGTGCATGCGCTCAAGATATGGAGACATTATATAATGGGAACCAAGTGCCAAGTCTACACTGATCACAAGAGCTTAAAATACATCTTCACTCAGAAGGATCTCAACCTTAGGCAACGCCGTTGGTTGGAGCTCATCAAGGATTATGACTTGGAGATTCATTACCATCCGGGCAAGGCGAATCTGGTTGTGGATGCCTTGAGTCAGAAGGAGCATGTACATGCAGCTATTATCGCTCAGCTACTCGATGAATTGGTAGAATATTTTCGAAGACTCAATCTAGGAATAGTTGCTCACACTGAAGGGATAACTATTGAAGTTGAACCTACCTTGGAGCAGGAAATTCGTAAGGGTCAGATTGGTGATGCTAAAATCCAAGAGATCAAAGATTTGATTACTGAAGGTACAGGTCCAGAATTTACGGAGGATGAGGAAGGCACGATATGGTTCAAGAACTGGATATGTGTTCCTAAGATTGACAGCCTCCGTGAGACTATATTGAAGGAAGCCCATGACTCTAAGTACTCTATTCATCCTAGTAGCACTAAGATGTATCAGGATCTGAAGCAAAAGTACTGGTGGTATGGGCTGAAAAGAGATGTGGTTGCACACGTGATTGTGTGTCAAAGAGTCAAAGCTGAACACCAAAGACCAGCTGGACTACTGCACCCGTTAAAGGTACCCAAATGGAAATGGGAAGAAATTGGTATGGATTTCATTACCGGGCTGCCTCGCACCTCAAAGGGTTATGATTCGATATGGGTGATTGTGGACAAATTGACCAAAGTAGCTCACTTCATTTCGGTCAAGGTTACTTATAAAGGTTCTCAGTTGGCAGAGTTATATATGGCTCGGATTGTGTGTTTACACGGTGTACAGAAGAAGATCGTTTCTCTACCATGCACGGGCCTAGCCTCTACCACGCCCGGGTTGGCACATGTGGCCCCGACATCCAATCTATCACGCGCCGTCCGGGAGAATCCCGAGCTGTCAAACGCGGCCTCGGTGTCTCTCGCGCTGCCACATGTGGCCTCACCACCCTGAGAGCACCTAGAGGGGGGGGGTGAATAGGTGATCCTGTAACACTTCAAAAACTTAAGCCACAAAACTTGGTTAATTGTTAGCACAATAATTGCCAAGTGGCTAAAGAGGAATCCTCAACAAAACACAATAACCAACAAAGATCAATCACAGAGATGGCACGGTGGTTATCCCGTGGTTCGGCCAAGACCAACGCTTGCCTACTCCACGTTGTGGCGTCCCAACGGACGAGGGTTGCAATCAACCCCTCTCAAGCGGTCCAAAGACCCACTTGAATACCACGGTGTTTTGTTTGCTTTACTCAATCCCGTTTGCGAGGAATCTCCACAAATTGGAGCCTCTCGCCCTTACACTTAAAGTTCACAAAGAAGCACGGAGCAAGGGAGGGATTAGCAACGCACTCAAGACAAGAAATCACAGCAACACCACGCACACAAGTCACAATGAGAGCTCACAACACAACTCAATGAGTTCACCACTCAACTAGAGCTCTAATCGCTATCGCAAAGAATCAAAGGCGCGGAATCGATGTCTTGGTGCTTAGGAATGCTTAGGAGATGCTTGTTGTTCTCCTCCATGCGCCTAGGGGTCCCTTTTATAGCCCCAAGGCAGCTAGGAGCCGTTGAGAGCAATCAAGGAAGGCTGATCTTGCCTTCTGTCGACTGGCGCACCGGACAGTCTGGTGCACACCGGACACTGTCCGGTGCCCGATTTCCTTCCATAAATGGCGCAGTCGACCGTTGGCAGACTGAGAGCCGTTGGCGCACCGAACATGTCCGGTGCACACCGGACAGACCGGTGCCCGCTTCTAGCCGTTGGCTCGGCCACGTGTCCCGCGCAGATCGTGCGGCCGACCGATGGCCCTGCCGACCGTTGGCTCACCAGACAGTCCGGTGCACACCGGACAGTCCGGTGAATTATAGCCGTACGTCGACGATGAATTCCCGAGAGCGACGAGTTCGCCTGTGAACGGCCCACCGGACAGTCCGGTGCGCCACCAGACAGTCCGGTGAATTATAGCCGTACACCGCCGTCGAAGTCCCGAGAGCAGCCTTTTCCCTCGAGCCAGCCTGGCGCACCGGACACTGTCCGGTGCACTACCGGACAGTCCGGTGCACCCAGACTGAGCAGACTTTGGCTACTCGAGCTGTCTCTTCTCCAACTCGATTTTTTCTGTTTCCAGCACTTAGACACAATACATTAGTCCATAAAACAATGTACTAAGTCTGAGAAACATACCTTTATACTTGATTTGTACTTTGTTCACCTTTTTACAATTAGGCACTTGTGTTGGACACTAAATCACCAAAATACTTAGAAAATGGCACAAGGGCACATTTCCCTTTCAATCTCCCCCTTTTTGGTGATTTATGCCAACACAACATAAAGCAAGTAGAACAAGTACAAAATCAATTCAACTAAGAGCTCAAATTGTTTTGATTCAAATTTGACATATATGGATCACTCTTTGCCACCACTTGGTTTATTTTTGCAAATCAAACTCAAATTTCTATCTCTAAGTCAGACACACATGTTAAGACATAAAGAGAGTCATTCCAAAAGAAATTGATTCAAGATTTCAAAAACTCCCCTTTTTCCCATAATCAATACTTCTCCCCACAAGAAGCCAACTTTTGACAAGAGAGACAATAAAAGAGTTTTGACAAACCAAAAGCTCTATTCTACTATTTTCAAAATCTCTCAAGTGGTAGCTGATCCATTTATCGCTTTGGCCTTTATTTTCTCCCCCTTTGGCATCAAGCACCAAAATGGGATCAATCTTGGCCCTTTAACCCCATTGCCTCACCAAAATCTTCAAATGAGAACACAAAGGCAATAAGAGTATAAAGATGAACTTGGAAAAGTTACTCTTTTCATCGGAGTGCAGTGGAAGTCTTGCATGGTCCAAGTCCACCTTTTCCCTTTCAATCCTCCTTGGAGACTAAAACAACCAAACTCAAGTACATGGTTAGTCTCAAAGGGTCAAGTTGTAGCACAGCTCCCCCTAAATATATGCATCACTTGCAAACAGGACTTGTGAGGTCCAGGGAGTGTTTGTACAACTTGAGCACCACAATAAGCAACAACATGCAGAATGAACATGATCAAAGGCATAAACACATGTATGCTACATTTCAATCCAAGTTCCGCGAATCTAAGATATTGAGCTCACTACGCAGCCTGCAAAAGGTCTTCTCATCTAGAGGCTTGGTAAAGATAATGGCTAGCTGGTTCTCGGTGCTAACATGAAACACTTCGATATCCCCCTTTTGCTGGTGGTCTCTCAAAAAGTGATGTCGGATGTCAATATGCTTTGTGCGGCTGTGCTCAACAGGATTTTCTGCTATGCGGATAGCACTCTCATTGTCACATAGGAGTGGGACTTTGCTCAGATTATAGCCAAAGTCCCGGAGGGTTTGCCTCATCTAAAGTAGTTGCGCACAACACTGTCCTGCGGCAACGTACTCGGCCTCAGCGGTGGATAGGGCAACGGAAGTTTGTTTCTTAGAGTTCCATGACACCAGGGACCTTCCTAAGAATTGGCACGTCCCTGATGTACTCTTCCTATCGACCTTACATCCAGCATAGTCGGAATCTGAGTACCCAATCAAGTTAAAGTTAGATCCCTTTGGATACCAGATCCCGAAGCAAGGCGTAGCGACTAAATATCTAAGAATTCGCTTCACAACCACTAAGTGACACTCCTTAGGATCGGATTGAAATCTAGCACACATGCATACGCTAAGCATAATATCCGGTCTACTAGCACACAAATAAAGCAAAGAACCTATCATGGACCGGTATGCTTTTTGATCAACGGACTTACCTCCTTTGTTGAGGTCGGTGTGTCCGTCAGTTCCCATCGGCGTCTTTGCGGGCTTGGCGTCCTTCATCCCAAACCGCTTTAACAAATCTTGCGTGTACTTTGTTTGGGAGATGAAGGTGCCATCCTTGAGTTGCTTCACTTGGAACCCAAGGAAGTAGTTCAACTCGCCCATCATCGACATCTCGAATTTCTGCGTCATCACCCTGCTAAACTCTTCACAAGACTTTTGGTTAGTAGAACCAAATATTATGTCATCGACATAAATTTGGCACACAAAAAGATCACCATCGCAAGTCTTAGTAAAAAGAGTTGGATCGGCTTTCCCGACCTTGAAAGCATTAGTAATTAAAAAGTCTCTAAGGCATTCATACCATGCTCTTGGGGCTTGCTTAAGTCCATAGAGCGCCTTAGAGAGCTTACACACGTGGTCGGGGCACCGTTCATCCTCGAAGCCAGGGGGTTGCTCCACGTACACCTCCTCTTTGATCGGCCCGTTGAGGAAAGCGCTCTTCACATCCATTTGGTACAACCTGAAAGAATGGTGAGCGGCATTTGCTAGCAAGATACGAATTGATTCTAGCCTAGCCACAGGAGCGAATGTCTCCTCAAAGTCCAAACCTGCGACTTGGGCATAACCTTTTGCCATAAGCCGAGCCTTGTTCCTTGTCACCACCCCGTGCTCGTCTTGTTTGTTGCGGAACACCCACTTGGTTCCCACAACATTTTGCTTGGGGCGAGGCACCAGTGTCCAAACTTCATTGCGCTTGAAATTGTTGAGTTCCTCCTGCATGGCCAACACCCAGTCCGGATCTAGCAAGGCCTCTTCTACCCTGAAAGGCTCAATAGAAGAGACAAAAGAGTAATGCTCACAAAAATTAACTAATCTTGAACGAGTAGTTACTCCCTTGCTAATATCACCCAGTATTTGGTCGACGGGATGATCCCTTTGGATCGTCGTTCGAACTTGGGTTGGAGGTGCCTGAGGTGCTTCTTCCTCTTCAACTTGAACATCCTGTGCTCCCCCTTAATCATGCGCCTCCACTTGAGGTACCTGTTCATCATCTTGGGTTGGGGGATGCACCATAGTTGAGGAAGACGGTTGATCTTGCTCCAAATGTTCCTGAGGCCGTACATCTCCAATCGCCATGGTGCGTATCGCGGCCGTTGGAACGTCTTCTTCATCTACATCATCAAGATCAACAACTTGCTCTCTTGGAGAGCCATTAGTCTCATCAAATACAACGTCGCTAGAGACTTCAACCAACCCCGATGATTTGTTGAAGACCCTATACGCCTTTGTATTTGAATCATAACCTAATAAAAACCCTTCTACAGCCTTGGGAGCAAATTTGGAATTCCTACCCTTCTTCACTAGAATGTAGCATTTACTCCCAAATACACGAAAGTACGATACATTGGGTTTGTTACCAGTCAGTAGCTCATATGAAGTCTTCTTGAGGAGGCGGTTAAGGTAGACCCTGTTGATGGCGTGGCAAGCCGTGTTCACGGCTTCCGACCAAAAGCACTCGGGGGTCTTGAACTCTCCAAGCATAGTCCTCGCCATATCTATGAGCGTCCTGTTCTTTCTCTCTACCACACCATTTTGCTGAGGTGAGTAGGGAGCGGAGAACTCGTGCTTGATCCCCTCCTCCTCAAGGAACTCCTCCACTTGAAGATTCTTGAATTCGGACCCGTTGTCGCTCCTTATCTTCTTCACCTTGAGCTCAAACTCATTTTGAGCTCTCCTGAGGAAGCGCTTGAGGGTCCCTTGGGTTTCAGACTTATCTTGCAAAAAGAACACCCAAGTGAAGCGGGAAAAGTCATCAACAATAACTAGACCATACTTACTTCCTCCTATGCTCAGATAGGCGACGGGTCCGAAGAGGTCCATATGCAGCAGCTCCAGTGGTCTTGAAGTGGTCATCACATTCTTGCTGTGGTGTGCTCCTCCCACTTGTTTACCTGCTTGACAAGCTGCACAAGGTCTATCTTTTTCGAAATGCACGTTAGTCAAACCTATCACGTGTTCTCCCTTTAGAAGCTTGTGAAGGTTCTTCATCCCCACATGTGCTAAGCGGCGATGCCACAGCCAGCCCATGCTAGTCTTAGCAATTAAGCATGCATCTAGACCGGCCTCCTCTTTTGCAAAATCAACTAAATAAAGTTTGCTGTCTAGTACACCCTTAAAAGCTAGTGAACCATCACATCTTCTAAAGACAGACACATTTACATTTGTAAATAGACAATTATATCCCATATTACATAATTGACTAACAGATAGTAAATTATAACCAAGAGACTCAACTAAAAACACATTAGAGATAGAGTGCTCATTAGATATTGCAATCTTGCCTAAACCTTTCACCTTGCCTTTGTTCCCATCACCGAATATGATTGAATCTTGGGAATCCTTATTTTTGACGTAGGAGGTGAACATCTTCTTCTCCCCCGTCATATGGTTTGTGCATCCGCTGTCGATAATCCTGCTAGAACCCCCGGATGCATAAACCTTCTTCTCCCTTGCCATGAGGCATGTGTGAAGCTCGTTGGGGAAGAGGGATGACTTGTTGAAGGCGGTGGCGGCGAGTCCTTCATTGTCGGAGTCGGACGAGGAGCAATCTGAATCCCACTCCTTGCCAAGATGTGCCTCGCCCTTTGCCTCCTTATAGTTTTTCTTCTTCTCCCTCTTGTTCCCTTGATCCTGATCACTATCATTGTCGGGACAGTTAGCAATAAAATGACCAAGCTTACCGCATTTGAAGCATGAGCGCTTCCCCTTGGCTTTGGTCTTGCTTGGCTGTCCCTTGCGACCCTTACGCCGTCTTGAATCTTTTGATGATGAGGGCCATCTCTTCATCATTATGTCCGGCCGCCTCAATTTGTGCCACCTTGCTAGGTAGCGCCTCCTTGCTTCTTGTTGCCTTGAGAGCAAGGGGTTGCAGCTCGTTGATCGGACCATTCAAAGCGTCGTCCACGTACCTCGCCTCCTTGATCATCATTCGCCCGCTGACGAATTTTCCTAGGACATCTTCGGGCGACATTTTGGTGTACCTGGGATTCTCACGAATATTATTCACCAAATGAGGATCAAGAACGGTAAAGGACCTTAGCATCAGTCGGACGACGTCGTGGTCCGTCTATCGCGTGCTTCCGTAGCTCCTTATTTTGTTGATAAGAGTCTTGAGCCGGTTGTATGTTTGAGTTGGCTCCTCGCCCCTTATCATCGCGAACCGTCCAAGCTCGCCCTCCACCAACTCCATTTTGGTGAGCAAGGTGACGTCGTTCCCCTCATGAGAAATCTTGAGGGTGTCCTAGATCTGCTTGGCGTTATCCAAGCCGCTCACTTTGTGATATTCATCCCTGCACAATGAAGCTAGAAGAACAGTAGTAGCTTGTGCATTCTTATGGATTTGCTCATTAATAAACATGGGACTATCCGAACTATCAAAGTGCATTCCACTCTCTACAATCTCCCATATACTAGGATGGAGAGAGAATAGGTGACTACGCATTTTGTGGCTCCAAAATCTGTAGTCCTCCCCATCAAAGTGTGGGGGCTTGCCGAGTGGAATGGAGAGCAAATGTGAATTTGAACTTTGCGGAATACGAGAGTAGTCAAAAGAAAAGTTCGAATTAACCGGTTTCCTTCTCTCGTAGTCGTTGTGGTCGTCGTCCTTTTGGGAAGAAGTAGACTCATCGCTGTCGTCGTAATAGACGATCTCCTTGATGCGCCTCGTCTTCTTCTTCTTCCCTTCCTTCCGTCTATGGCCCGAGCCGGAGTCAGTAGGCTTGTCGTCCTTCGGCTCGTTGACGAAGGATTCCTTCTCTTTGTCGTTGATCACGATTCCCTTCCCCTTAGGATCCATCTCTTCGGGCGGTTAGTCCCTTTGTGAAGAGAACGGCTCCGATACCAATTGAGAGCACCTAGAGGGGGGTGAATAGGTGATCCTGTAACACTTCAAAAACTTAAGCCACAAAACTTGGTTAATTGTTAGCACAATAATTGCCAAGTGGCTAAAGAGGAATCCTCAACAAAACACAATAACCAACAAAGATCAATCACAGAGATGGCACGATGGTTATCCCGTGGTTCGGCCAAGACCAACGCTTGCCTACTCCACGTTGTGGTGTCCCAACGGACGAGAGTTGCAATCAACCCCTCTCAAGCGGTCCAAAGACCCACTTGAATACCATGGTGTTTTGTTTGCTTTACTCAATCTCGTTTGCGAGGAATCTCCACAAATTGGAGCCTCTCGCCCTTACACTTAAAGTTCACAAAGAAGCACGGAGCAAGGGAGGGATTAGCAACGCACTCAAGACAAGAAATCACAGCAACACCACGCACACAAGTCGCAATGAGAGCTCACAACACAACTCAATGAGTTCACCACTCAACTAGAGCTCTAATCGCTATCGCAAAGAATCAAAGGCGCGGAATCGATGTCTTGGTGCTTAGGAATGCTTAGGAGATGCTTGTTGTTCTCCTCCATGCGCCTAGGGGTCCCTTTTATAGCCCCAAGGCAGCTAGGAGCCGTTGAGAGCAATCAAGGAAGGCTGATCTTGCCTTCTGTCGACTGGCGCACCGGACAGTCCGGTGCACACCGGACACTGTTCGGTGCCCGATTTCCTTCCATAAATGGCGCAGTCGACCGTTGGCAGACTGAGAGCCGTTGGCGCACCGGACATGTCCGGTGCACACCGGACAGACCGGTGCCCGCTTCTAGTCGTTGGCTCGGCCACGTGTCCCGCGCAGATCGCGCGGCCGACCGTTGGCCCTGCCGACCGTTGGCTCACCGGACAGTCCGGTGCACACCGGACAGTCCGGTGAATTATAGCCGTACGTCGATGATGAATTCCCAAGAGCGACGAGTTCGCCTGTGAACGGCCCACCGGACAGTCCGGTGAATTATAGCCGTACACCGCCGTCGAAGTCCCGAGAGCAGCCTTTTCCCTCGAGCCAGCCTGGCGCACCGGACACTGTCTGGTGCACCACCGGACAGTCCGGTGCACCCAGACTGAGCAGACTTTGGCTGCTCGAGCTGTCTCTTCTCCAACTCGATTTTTTCTGTTTCCAGCACTTAGACACAATACATTAGTCCATAAAACAATGTACTAAGTCTGAGAAACATACCTTTATACTTGATTTGTACTTTGTCCACCTTTTTACAATTAGGCACTTGTGTTGGACACTAAATCACCAAAATACTTAGAAATGGCACAAGGGCACATTTCCCTTTCACACCCTCCGCTGACCTAGTCTCCGCCGACGCGGCCTCTTCATTGCACTTCGCGGACCTTGTCCACGTCTACCAGGAACGTGACAAACTGCTGCCTCGACTCCCTCCCACACGGAGCCACTGGTGTATCAACCTGTCGCCCTCCACTAGGACCCCGGCACATCCACTTGATGATCACGCAACGGGCCACTGGTTTCCACCGGCTTGTCAACAGTCTGGTCCTCTCGACATCCTCCTCTCCGGCGCTCTCCCTTGAGTCATCATCCGTCCATATTGCACTCGTGGACCCCCAACTGCTGGTGCACTATGGAGGAGTACAAGGTCCCATTGGTGAACCATACCTAAGACCTAGTGCACGCCCCTCTAGAGCCAATGTGGTCACCGAGAAATGGATCTTCAAGCACAAGCTAAAGGCGGATGGCTCTCTAGTTTGGTATAAGGCTCGCTAGGTCCAGCGGGGCTTCACTAGTGTCCCGAGGTGGACTATGACGAGACCTTTAGCCCTATGGTAAAGCCTGGCACCATATAGACTGTTCTGACTCTAGCTCTCTCACGGGCTTGGCTAGTACATCAGCTCGATGTCAAGAATGTCTTCCTCCATGCACTATAACAGAGACGGTGTACTGCTCTCAGTCGGTCGGCTTTGTGGACTTGGCTCACCCCAACATGGTATGCAAGCTCAACTAGTCTCTCGAGGGCCCCTAGTAGGCGCCCCAAGCATGGTACAATCGCTTTGCCATCTTCTTGCTCACATAGGGCTTTGTCGAGGCCAAGGCGGACACCTCCATGTTCATCTTCCACTACGATATAGATACTATGTACCTCCTCTACGTCGAGGACATCATCCTCACGGCTTCCTCTCCCGACCTCCTCCTACACATCATCTCCTCTCTCTAGTAGGATTTCGCGATGAAGGACCTGGCTGAGTTGCACCACTTCCTTGGGATCACCATTGTTGGGGGCCTTCCTCTTCCGAAGGTCCTCAAAACATGACTAACCATATGTTTTTAGCATGGTATAGATTATTATAGGGAGCTTCGCCTTCAGGATGGAAGTTTTCTCCCATGGCAAAAGGCATACGATATGAAGGTGTAACCCGAAGATGATAAGAATGGACATCGAAGCTATAATCAAAGAGTAATAGCTTTGGCTTAAAATGGTGATGAAGACCAAACATGATGCTGACCGAAAGGGAAAAAGACCATTATGGTCATAAGTAAATGTCAAGGATATAAATGTACTTTTGCTCGGGCTGCGTCTTGTGCCTATAAATAAATGAACAGTAGCACTGTACTGTTCACGCTGGATTGTGATCACTCTCGCGTCAACACCTTTGAACAAGCCAAAGCATTTGAGAACAAGTGACCAACATTGGCGCCCACCTCCTGTGAACTCACTTCCACAACCTTCGACAAGCATTCACCTTTGTCATGCCGCTGAAGAAGGCAATAGCGCCAGGAGCTACCCTGCAGCCACTGGATACCAATCAAGAACGCTCTCGCTGAGAGAAGCTCGGAGCCAGAAAAGGAAGGATACTAGCCCAACACCACATGAAGAGGAGTTGGAGCAGGAAATCAGAGACCTGGAGGCCATACATCAATAAGTACAGAGGAAGATAGAGAGAAGATGCTTCGGCTAGCCGAACTTCAGAGGAAGATCGACGAAACTGCTGAAGAAATGCGCCACATCACCCAAGATGACCAAGGACGAAGGCCTCAATAGAGAGAGCTTTGTCAAGAAAGTCCAATCAATGATTAGGAATGGTATGATGACTTTTATCATGGTAACTTTGCTTTTGATGATGCTTCTTGTTAGAGACTTGTTCTCAAAATGTTATGAATTAAGAACAAGGAAACATAGAAAGAAGTTAATGGTTAATGCCTTTCGTCCTTCGAAGCTTTATTTCCCTTAGGATATAACGATCTTCGAACGAAGGTCATAAAGGGCATATCTTCATCATCACAATTTACATTGATGAAAGAAGGAGCATATGAAACATGAGAAATAACATGAATAATCACATAACATCATTTATATGTCCTTATTGTATAATCATGGATAAATAAGAACAATATTGAATTACATTTGTACCTTCGGCTTGACAGAAGGAAAAAATACAAGCGTGACGCACGAGCGAGTACAAGTCAGCGTGAATAGTACAGGGGTACTGTTCACCTATTTATAGGCACGGGACACAGCCCGGCCAAAATTACATTTATGTCCTTTACAACTAGTTACAATAATGACACAAATTATCATGGGCCGATCAGTCTTTCCCTCTTTAAGTCGGTGCAGCCCTTCGTCTCAAGGCATGTCGCTATGCCGAAGCTCCCTGGATGGTAGCTTCGGCGTGTACCTTCACGCTATGTTTGCTTCTGTACTGATCTTCCGAAGGTGTTTCTTCTTAAAGGACCTTCGGCGATGAAGCAGACCCCCAACAGTAGCCCCTTCGTGGTGCTAGATCATTTTTCGTAACGAGCTTGATCCGTGAAAAATCTCCAAGGCTTCGAAATGCCGAAGGTCCGAAAAACACCTTCCCTGAGCTCGTTGCCGAGAAACGATTAAAATATTCCGAGCACGAGGTGGCCCACCATGCGGCAGGTACGCACGGTCTAGCGATTCTCCTCGCAGGCACCGAGTGGTCCATCGTTCAGCAGGTGCGGGTAACTGTTCATCGGGTACGGGCAACTTGGCGATTCACCTTCCCACCTGCAGCACTATATAAATAGACGGGTAGGTGTGAAGTTACCACAGCATTCATTGACATTGCACTATTGTGCTGCTGAAAAATTTAACCATAGCCAAAGCTTTTTCATCGCATTCTCGAACAAAGCATCATCTTGATTTAGCTTCGGCATAAGAAAAAGCTTCGTCAAAACTGTAAAAATCATCAGCTTCGTAAAAACTTGCAAGGAATTCAACGTCAGATGGCCAGAGTACGCTCAACTGCAAGGGTGACTTGTGAAGGAGAAGAGGTCGAAGCCACTGAGACAGCCCCGATCTCCGAAGTTATGAGACAATCGGGATTGGTTGTGATGGAGGGAGGTATTGATGAAGGTGCACCTACTGCCGAGGCTGAACAGGCTGACATCGAGGAAGAAAATGTTGATGAGGAAGAGGAAGACTACAACACTCTGATCCCATCAAAACCCAGCCACTTGGACTTTGAAAGATCTACTATGTCTGAGGCTGATGTACCCATGATGATGAAGCTGGGCTACTTCGAAGAAGCTGAGAAGAAACTTATTTGTTTTGCCAGAAAAGTAACCACTCCAGAGCCCAAGAATGACGAGGTAGTGGTTTTCAAGAGCTTTTTCAGAGCGGGATTGCGGTTTCCCTTGAACGAGATGATTGGGGAAGTTTTGGATGATTATGAAATCTATCTTCATCAGCTGATTCCTAACGCTATCGTTAGGCTTAGTGTCTTCATCTGGTCCCTTCGAAGCCAAGGAATGGACCCGAATGCTGAAGCTTTCTGCCGAGTGCATGAGCTACATTACCAAACGAAGGCCAGAGAAGACAGGCTGCATGAAAACTTTGGATATTATAACTTCGCATATTGCAAGGATATGAAGGCCCCAGTGCTTAGCTATCGCACCAAGTGGCCAACCAGTTGGAAAAGTGAGTGGTTCTATATCAAGGCCGATGAGAAGAGGGAGAAGTTGAAGACGCTAGTGATGAGCCCGCTGAGTTTAAGCTTCAGGCTGACTAGGCCCCTATGCCGCATGTCGTCGGGGTCACCATGCCAACAAGCTGTAGTAGAATTCAGGGTGGTGGCTGAACAGATCAGCACTAGAGATTTGGTGCAAGAGTACCTGGCCAACAGGGTATCTCCAACATTGAGTGGTTGGAGTATGCCGAAGCTGAAAGGAACGAAGAAGAAGGATGAACATGTCCGATTGCCCTATCGCTTCAAATTTGAGAAACAATTCAAAGGGCCTTGCCAAGAGTGGTTAGAAATGATAGAAACTATGTGCAACGAAATTTTGGGTAATTATACCAAAAAAGAAGATCAACTGATGACTGCAGCCTTCGGCACCCGACCAAAACGAAGGTTGAATCGAGTAATGGACGCTTTAAACTTTGAATACCCTGACTATGAACAACTAAGCAAGGGTGCCGAAGGTCCAAAAAGAAATAGAGTTGTCAGTGTTCTGAGCAGACAGGCTGCTAGGATGGTGAAAGAGGATGAAGAAGCTCTAAAAAAGAGGAAATCCAATCCTGAGCCGAAGGTGACTATTTCGAAGAAGAGAAAGGTTGCAACTCCAGAGCCAAAAATAGTTGAGATAGAAGAAACTCCTTCAACGCCTTCTGCTGCTGAAGTAGAAGAAATTTTAAAGGTAATGACCGAATCCTTACCTATCAAGCTGCTAAGTCCACTAGGGCCGCAACTGACGAGGCTTTTACAGAAGAAGGACGAGCCTTCGGCAGCGAAGAAGGCGGTTGAGCCAAAAAGGCAGAGGATTGTTACATTTATGCAAGCTATTGAGGAAATGCCACCGCCAGCCTTAGTGTCAAAAATGACACCAGCTGCCGAAGCTGCTGCTTCTGCCGAAGCTACAACTGCCGAAGCTACCAACCTGGAGAGCACATTATCTGATATTGATAAAGTGCTCTTGGAGTTGGCCGCGGAAGAAGCTGTTGTGGCTGCCGAAGAAACCCTGGCCACAGTGCCTGAAAAAGGGAAGGAAATCGCTGAAGATATTTCAGAGGAAAAAGGCTTCAATTTTCAAAATGTAATTGGTCAAGAATTATACAAGGCTGAGAAAGAGGAGCTGCAGGAGTATGCTATATCCTGTGGCTACCAGCCAGGAGCGATGCTCTTTGGCGGAATTAACGAAGAAGCCTTAGGATGTATTCGAGATCGAACTAGAGCGAAGATTATCAACACTCTGTCGAAGAGTGTTGGTTTTCCGAAGCTTGAAACTGACATCAGTCGCTACCAACGACAGCATATCATCGACAGTTTATTCTATTCTAATTTCAAGGTAAAATTTTTTCCTCGACTTTTTATTGTTTTACGATGAAGGTGATTTCTGATGACGGTTGTTTTGCACAGAGTATGCTACTAAGTAAAGCCTTGAGGATGCAACAGGACCTCGAAGATAAGAAAAATGAGGTTATAATTAAAGGCTTGGAAAGTAAAATCAAAGATCATGAAGCTGCTCTTGAAAAGAAAGATTTTGTTCTTCAAACAATGGAAGGTTCATTGGTAGAGGCCCAAGCCAAAATTACCAGATTAAACAGTGAACTCCTCCTGAAGTCAGAAAGCTTCGAACAAGAAAAGAAGAATTTTGATGCAAAGCTTGAAGCCGAAGTCGAAAAGAGTTCGAATTTACAAAAATCCTTGAAAGAGCTTCAGGACAAATGCCTAAACTTCGGCAACCGATGCGTGCAACGGCTGAAGCAGATCTTCAACTCGATGGGAGCCAGCTCTGAGAAATTTGAACCTTCGGTTGAAGACCGGTCAAGCACCTTCGAACATATTGAAGGCGAAGTTGATGCGCTTGACGAAGTTATAGCTGGGCATGGTGACTTCTGTGCCCTGCTAGCTTCTCGCGGCACAGCTGTTGCATTTATGAAGGCTGGATGCACGCATGGAAAAATTGTAAACAGGCCAAACTTTAGTCTATCACCAGCGGACTTGACTGACATCCCCAGCCTGGCCCGAAGCATTGGAAATAGATTTATAACACAAATCTAGACGAAGGGTGGGCGAGACTTAGCTGGTGACGAAGCTCGAAGTCATCTCAAGCCGATATTAAACTTGTACCTGTTACTTACCTTCTCCTGAGATTTCTATTTACCTTATACCGCTTTGTTATGTACAGGATGACGAAGCCGAAGATCAATGATCCGAAGCTTGACGGATACTGATCAAGCTGCTGCAAAAAGCTCTAGAGAAATTTTGAATTAACTTTGTAAAAGGTATTGTAATTTAGGAATCAAACACTGCTCTATAAATTTGTCCATACCTTGTAATATATTTTTACCTTTCCATCCATGTATGAACTACTTTGATGTGGACGAAACTTGTATTTTTTGAGCCAAAGGAGAAAAAAGCCTTCCCTTCTTTTCGTACACAACGAAGCATATCTTTGCTTCTTTGTACTCATCGAAGCTTTGTCATCAGAGCCGAAGCATCTGTTTGTATTCTATGTTATGATGATGATGATCCTACAAATGTCTAATTGAATGTGTATGAATATAATGAATGATGTTATGTAATGTGCAAATGAATGTCCAAACACACGCTTACGAAGCCACACCTAGACTCTGCATCCCCTTAGGAACGTCTTTTGAGTCTTAAGCTCTGCATCCCCTTAGGAACGTCTTTTGAGCTTCTTCACCTTCTATTTCGGTGGTATAAGTTCTGCATCCCCTTAGGAACGACATTTGAACTTCTTCGCCTTCTATTTCGGTGGTATTTGGCTCTACATTCCCTTAGGAACGACTTTTGAGCAGAAAACTTACGCTGCGCTCCCTTAGGAACGACTTTTGGTAGCTTCGTCGTGCTCTGCATCCCCTTGGGGATGACTTTTGAGCTTCTCCCTGCTTTTTTTTCCTTTTTCTACACTCGATGGTGCATGCTTAGATTTTACATTTTACATTCTTTTGGGGGATTTGCTCTCGTGGAGCTAAATAAGAAAGAAAAAGTTACAAGCTATGGCCCCATTAAAAACCTTTCTCCCCCTTTGGAAAGGAAAAGGGTGCCATAGGAAAAACTGAAAAAAGATTACATAAAATTACACATAATATTGTCGAAGCTCATCCACATTCCAAGATCTAGGAATGTCGTTGCCATCCATATCCTTCAATCTGTAAGAACCGGGCCTCGACAAAGATACCACCAAAAAAGGTCCTTCCCACTTCAGCTGCAATTTGCCTACTATGTCTGGATTGGCCACTCTTCGAAGCACCAAATGCCCTGGCTTCATATTTTTCAATCGAACTTTTCTGTCATGCCATTTTATTGTTTCGGCTTGGTATTTATTGATATTCTCCATAGCCTGAAGTCTGGTCCCTTCTATAGTATCTTTTGCTACATGATAATCAGCTTCGTTTTCTGCCGAAGCTGTTGTTCTTATTGACCCTACTTTAGCTTCTTCTGGGGTTATAGCTTCATCACCAAATAATAATTTGAATGGTGTAAAACTTGTTGATCTTGATATGGTTGTATTGTGGCTCCATGCCACTTTAATCAACTCATCTGGCCACTTTCCTCTGGACTGATTGAAGATTAGCTTCATTATTCCCGTCATTATAATGACATTTGCTCTTTCGACCTGCCCGTTTGACTCTGGATGCCTAACTGATGCAAAATGAATCTTCGTGCCAATCTGATCATAGAAATCCTTGAAAGTTTCAGCATCAAACTGTGTTCCATTGTCCACAATTATAGCCTTCGGCACGCCGAAGCGACAAACAATATTTTGCTAGAAGAATTTCTGGACTGTAACCGAAGTTATTGTAGCCAAAGGCTTCGCTTCAATCCACTTAGAAAAATATTCTACAGCCAGCACAACATATCTCAAGTTACCTTGCGCTGGTGGAAGTGGGCCTAACAAATCCAGGCCCCATCTTTTCAACGGCCAGGTGGGTTGTATTAGCTGAGTGAGAGATGAAGGTTGTTTCTGGTCTCTTGCACATTTTTGACAATTTTCACATTTTTTGTACTAGCTCTGCTGCATCCGAAGCTGCCTTCGGCCAGTAAAATCCTTGTCTAAACACTTTTCCCAGCAAGGGCCTAGACCCAATATGAGATCCACATAGACCTGCATGTATCTCCTTCATTAATTCAATACCTTCAGCTCTTGATAAACACTTGAGGAGTGGAGAACAGACTCTATGTTTATATAATTCCCCTTCTATTATCACATATGGTCTTGTCCTTGCTTCCATTCTCTTATTATAAGCTTCGTCATCTGAAAGACAATTACCTTGGAGGAAAGATATAATTTCTGTCCTCCAATCTTCACTATGTATTGGGGAAATAGCAAGCACTGCTCTCTCCATGAGTTCAACCGAAGGTGTCTTTATTGTTTCAAAAAATACTTCCGAAGGTAGAGGGAGCCCCTATGCTGCTGACTTGGCTAGCAGATCTGCATGCTCATTTTCTCCTCTTGGAATATTCTTGACAGAAAAACCTTCGAAAGAAGCCTCCAACCTTTGAACTGTATCCAGATATTTTCAAGCTTTAGGTCTCTTGCCTTGCTACTTTTGTCTATATGGCCAGAAATGACTTGAGAATCAGTTTTCAGGATGACCCTTCTTATTCCCATTGCCCTCAACTTCCAAAGCCCCAACAGAAGTGCTTCGTATTCAACAATATTGTTTGTGCAATTGAAGTCAAGCCTTGCTGCATAACATGTTTTGACTTTTGAAGGCGCAACTAGAACAGCAGCCGCTCCTGCACCGAAGGTTCCCCAGGAACCATCGCAGAACACTGTCCAAGCTTCGGTGTCTTTGTTTATTTCTTCTTCCTGAGCCCCTGGCGTCCAATCAGCGATGAAGTCTGCTAACGCCTAGGACTGAATTGAGGATCTATGCAGATAGTCAATGGTGAATTTGTTAAGCTCCGCAGCCCATTTTCCAATCCTTCCAGTAGCTTCTCTGTTCCTCATTATGTCCTTCAGAGGCTGTGACGAAGGAACAATTATGTGATATGCTTGAAAATAATGTCGAAGCTTCCTGGAGGCCATTAACACAGCGTACAACACCTTCTCCAACTCTGTATAATTTTTCTTTGATAAACATAATACTTCAGAGATGAAGTATACTGGAGCCTGCTTTTTGACTTGACCATCTAGCTTCTCCTGCACAAGCGCCGCACTAACTGCAGAGTGCGAAGCTGCCATATATAAGAGTAATGGAGCCCCTGGCGAAGGTGGAGTTATTGTTGTTAAATCAATCAAGTATTGCTTCAACTCTTCGAAGGCTTTTTGCTGAGCCGGGCCCCATTGAAAAACTTCGGCTGACTTCAGTATTTCAAATAATGATAGATTTCTTTCTGCTGATCTGGATATGAATCTGTTTAATGATGCTAGTCTACCTGCCAGCCATTGGGCCCCTTTCTTTGTGCTTGGCGGCTCCATCCGAAGGATAGCTTCAATCTTGCTTGGGTTGGCTTCAATTCCCTTCGTTGATACTAATCAGCCAAGGAACATGCCCTTCTTTGCCCCAAAAACACATTTTTCTGGATTTAACTTCAGGCCAGCTTGCCTGAAATTGGCAAATGTCTCTTGCAAATCAGCAATGTTATTTTCTTGCTTCGTGCTTTTCACTATGATATCATCAACAAAGGTTAGTATGTTCCTGCCTATTTGAGAATGAAGGACCTTGGTTGTCATTCTACTGAAGCTTCCTCCAGCATTTTTAAGCCCTTCAGGCATCCGAAAATAGCAATAGGTGCCACTGGGAGTTACGAAGCTAGTCTTCGGCTCATCTTCCTTCTTCATCCATATTTGATGATAGCCTGAGTAACAATCTAGTAGACTTATGAGCTCTGAAGAAGCTGCTGCATCTACTAGAGAGTCTATTCTTGGCAATGGGAACTCGTCCTTTGGACAAGCCTTGTTGAGATCTGTAAAATCAATGCACATTCTCCATTTACCGTTGGCCTTCTTCACCATAATAGTGTTGGCTAGCCATTCTGGGTATTTCACCTCTCTGATAACACCAGCACTAAGAAGTCTCTTCACTTCGTTCCGAGCACCTTCAGCTTTGTCTTCATACATTTTCCGAAGCCTTTGCTTTCTTGGCTTGAAGGATGGATCCACATTGAGTGAATGTTCAGTGACATCTCTGTTGACACCACAGAGATCATTGGCTAACCAAGCAAAGACATCTTTGTTGTTGAATAAGAATCTTAGCAAAGTCTTCTCTTGCTCTTCAGATAGCTGAGACCCCAGCAGTACCCTTTGTTCTGCTATGTCTTCACATAGGAGCATTGTGACGGAACCTCCCAAGTAATTAGGCCCACCTACAGTTGTCCTTGTCCAACGGACTTCAGACAACCCTGTAGGTGCTCCTGAATTACTTGACAAGTTCGGTATCTGCTTTTCTTACCTTTCCCAAGAGCGTTTCACCCGTCACGCAGACATTACAAGATTCGGAGTTACGAGAATGCGGAAGCGATTACATAAACTTACCTTCATTTTAAAAGTAAGACAAAGTTTTATATTATAGACCAGGATATAACCTATGAGTGCATAGTATTAATATTACAGAACCAAGGGAGGCAAAAACCCCTCCCGATAAGTTTTTAAACAAAAGTTCTTATGGAGGAACCCTTCCTCCCGCAGCTTTACTCTTGCTTTTCTTCTTTTGTGACCACCTTGGAACAGAAACAACAAAAGTTTCTTGCTTCCTCACCTAAAAACAATAGGGAATAAAACCCTGAGTATGGAATTACTCAGCAAGACTTACCTGACTAAAGAAAAGACTCTCAAGGGTATGCTGGTTTAAGGGAGTCAAGGTAAGGCTTTTCAATAATCAATGACTCTGTTTGCAGAAATACTTACTAAATGTGGATCCTTAAAAATCCAGTTTTATTTGTCACGTTAAGTAAAATTACCTGTAACTAGAGTTCTTTCTACCCTAGTTCAATCACTTGACCTGCACTAGCCAATTTCTTAACAATCCCTTCATCTTTACTAGAGTTCTACGTATAGGGCAGTGACCAAGTCTTCATAACCGCGAAGGTACGGCGATCCGAATCGATTATACTCAGTTGAGGATCTCTGATCACACGACATATGCAGCACTTAACCCTTGCATATGTCAACCCGCCACTGGGGTTCTTAAGACCAGATCAGGTTCACGTCAACCGAGAGCATAGATACACCATCGTCCAGCCTCTTGCCACGGAGGGTACACGCTACTCTCGCCATCGCTCCACTCCCATTGCGTGTTATCTTATTCTAGCCTTAGTCTGCCCGAGGCAAGGCTTACCCATGATGAGGCATGTGACCAGTTAAAGGGTCCTCGGTCATCAAGCCTACATCGAGACGGACCTTAATCGACTCAGACGGAGACACTACACCGAGACTCCTTTCTCGTGCAAGTCACCCGCCTAGTCTCAGCTTAATTATTTCAAACCCAAAGTTTGGTACCTGACAGAGGTACATCTTTTCGGATGTTGAACCCATCACGGCCATGATGGATCCACCATCAAGTTCTTTTTTTATTTTCAAAAACATCCCACCCACTTTTGCCATATCATCTTTTGTAAAAACAAAATCTTTTCTTTGCTAAAGCAAGACTAAGCATGGTAAAAACTTATTAAAAACCGGGATTCAAAGGAAGGTAATCAAATTCAAGGAAGGTAATGCAGGAATTGTTTTATCAATCAACTCCTATCACCTAATGCATCAAGCAAGTGAGAAAGATTTTAAAAGAGTCAAGGAGGTGGAAATGCACCGGGTCTTGCCTTTGTTTATAGGTGAGTCAGGCTCGGATCAGCAGATGTCAAAGTAAAAACAATTCCCTGCCTGATGTTCCGCAGGTGGTGGTGGTGAAGTCTTCTCTTCTTCTACCTCAACCTCTTCTTCGTTTTCTAGATATAACCATATATATATATAAATGAATGCCATGTAATGCTCATGAGAGTGCAAAGATAATAAGAGTTTATTATCTAAAGTCTTGAATACAATTTTCCTTCACGGAACTCCGAGAACCTAGGGTTTCCGGAGCCAACACTGAAGTTCAGAGAGCAGGGGGGTGGGGGTTTTGGGTTCTAATTATCAAACAAGGTCCAAACCATACCAAATTCTACCCAAGGCTTCTAAATAATGTTTTGAGTTCATATAAAAAGTTTGGGCATTTTTGGAATTATTATCTATTCTCTAAAAATCCAGAACCAATATTTTAAGCTATTTTAAATGCTCCAAAATTCCTTATTTGACCTAAAAATCATGCAACTATTTTTATTAAATTCTATGGAAAATTAGGAATCTAGCAAAATTGGTTTGACATTTTTAGGATGTCTCTATAATTTTCTACAGATTTCCAAAGTTTCTCTGAAAAAGAAAAAGGAAAAGCTTAAATAGTACTGGGCCGATTCTAGCCTAGGCGGCCCAAACCCAGGCAGAAACACGCGCGCGCCCGCGCCCGCACTGCAGACTTTGCAGAAAGGCCCCTGCCATTCTAAAATTCTTTAAAGAATCCCTTGCACTGTTCCATAGTCTCACTTACACTTACACAAAGGTCCCTGGACTTTCTTTTCTTCTCCAACAAGCTCCCTGACCGCGGCGCGCTCGCTGCACGTCTCCGACGCAGCCCGTACCGGCCCTCACCAGCGATGACTGCTACAGCTAACTGAAAGTTCCCTTTGACCCGGGAACCGGATCTAGATGTCGCCTAGAGGGGGGTGAATAGGCGAATAAAACTTATCACTTTAAAACTTAAATTCTTAATCTACTCGAAGACTTAGTACGCAGTGGAGTGAGAAGATCCTTCGAGTAGGTTGCAGCGGAATCGGAGATCCTGTCTCAAAATGTCCTGCACTTCAAATAAAGCTTATACCACGGATAAGTGTTGAAGTGCAGATATAAAACGAGTAAGACAGAGAGTCAGGATACAATATAGAACAGAGCACACAGACACAAGGATTTATCCCGAGGATCGGCCAAGCCTGAAATGCTTGCCTAGTCCTCGTTGGAGTTAGCCACACCTGGGCTTGGAGTCTATTTCAACTCCTTCCTCCGTTTGCTCAGATCTATCAGTATGACAGATAGAGCCTTTTACTATTGAGTTGGGTTACAACACCGTGGCTGCTTACAAACTTCTTCGACAGCACCTCGGTAGAGTAACGATACGCTCAAGACCTTGCTCTAGCTCTTAGCAGCACTTCTCCACTCTCTAAAGGCTTATAGCTTTGCCTTCTACACAAACTAGAGAGATACACACAAGAGGGAGAGTGAGAATTGGTTCGAGTGATTTCTACACTTGTTGGCTACACTTGTGTATTGCTTGAGGCGCCTAGGGGTCCCTTTTATAGGCACAAGGGGCCTAGGAGCCATTGAAAGCAATCCAGGAAGGCAAATCTTGCCTTCAGTCGGGTGGCGCACCGGACAGTCCGGTGCATCACCGGACACTGTCCGGTGCCTGATTTCCTTCCATAAATGGAGCAGTCGACCGTTGCAGTCCTGGAGCCGTTGGCGCACCGGACACTGTCCAGTGCACACCGAACAGTCCGGTGCCCCCATTTGACCGTTGGCTCGGCCACGCGTCACGCGCGGATCGCGTGGCCGACCGTTGCCCAAGCCGACCGTTGGCTCACCGGACAGTCCGGTGCACCACCGGACAGTCCGGTGAATTATAGTCGTACGTCGCCAGACTCCTCCCGAGAGCGGCCTGTTCACCAGAGTTCAACCTGGCCATCGGACACTATCCGGTGCACCACCGGACAGTCCGGTGTGCCAGACTGTGCTGAGTCTTGGCTGTACACAGCCAAGCCATTTGCACCTCTTTCTTCTTCCTTCGGTTTCTAACACTTAGACAAGTATATTAGTACACAAAAACCAATGTACTAAGTCTAGAAACATACCTTCTCTTAATTATTACATCTATAGCATTTCACATGCTTGAGCTTTGATGTTGGACTCATAAACCATCAAGTCGGCTTGACTTGATCTAGATTGACATTTCTTAGCTCCAACATCCTACAAAGGTCACATAAAACATCTCCAAACATAGGAACAACCTAAACTAAAGATCAAGATGAACTTAGCTCTTTTGGGCTGCTTCCAGTTCTGGTTTTGACACTTGTTCTCCTTGTAGTGACCTTGATCTCCTTCTTAGAGCTTGATCTTGAGCCTTATGACTTACACCACATAACTGTAGCTGTTACCTCATTGGTTGTAAGTCAGGTCCTTATGTAGTGATCCTTGATGTGCCGTAGCTGTTCTCAACTCGATCACCCTTGACTTTGCAAGCCTTCTTCTTCACCCTTGGCTTTGGGTTCCTCAGCCTCCTTGACCTTCTCCCGTGCACTTGGTACCTCGAAGCTCTTCTTGCCTCCGTCCTTGGCTTGATCAGTTGTCTCCGAGCTACACACCCGAGTATCACTTTTGCAATGTCCATCTTACTTGTGATGTCCATCATGTATCCATAATCCAGTTCTTGGACCATCACATTTGTTCACTTGTGTTGAACCCTGTTAGCTTTACCTTAAGCACCTGTTCAACACTTAGTATACTTGTTAGTCCTTTAATTGAGTTGTCATCCAAACACCAAAACTCACAAGAGAGCTTTCAATCTCCCCCTTTTTGGTGATTGATGGCAACACAATTAAAGCTTACATAAGAATAAGATTTGAAGCACAAATTTTGAATTCTAAGTTTATAGAATGCTCCCCCTAACTATGTGCTTACTTCAAAAACATAATTTTGGCCTCAGACTCCAATTTGCACATACTTAGGCAATTCGAAACATTTCTACACCTTAGCATTTTTTGGGATGCATTGTGTCAAGAATCAAACCATGATGCTTTAACAAACAAATGCACATAATCAGAGTTAAACACCGATATATCACAGGAATATCAACCTACCACTATTCACCATTAGGATACCAATTTAAACTAAGATACCAATTTAAATCAATCTTAAAGCACCATTAACCACATGACTATCTATTATACTATAGAAGCCAATTAATTTTCTTAAAGCACTATTAACCATATGACTATCTATTACACTATAGAAGCCAATTAATTCATAGCAGCGGAAACACTAGTCCACGGAAACACTAGTCCATATGATGCAACACATATAATACTGCAAGAAGCATATGATAAGACTTATCAATAACACACTAACAATGCTCAAACTAACACATCACCCCACACTAACAATGCTCAAACTAACACATCACCCCTTAGGATAAGCTTTCCTCTCAGGTTGAGATAAGCTTTAATGCACAACTTCTCCCCCTTTGACATCAAACACCAAAAACCATACTCAAGCAAGAACATAGGATGATGTCAAGGGACAGCAGGGTGTTTTAGGAGGAAAAACACACTATCAAAACTCCCCCTTACTAATTGAACATATGCACCATCAACATTTAAGTAAGATACATATACGCAAAAAGGTTAATACTTCCTTTTGTACCTTTACCATGTTGTAGTGCACTTCCCATCTTGAAAGTATTTAATCTCTCGAGAGCTTCTTCACACTTGTGCCTGATTCTTTATCCTAACCTTTTCTTGTTGCTAAGACACCAAACTTAGAACAAGTTATAGTATTGGGCACAAGAAGAAACTTCTATTCTAATGATTATTAAAAGATGTCAGTTGAAGCAAACTATCATGGCTACCAATTGAAAGATACCAATTGCAAGATCATTTATTATCATAGCCGTATGATATTTCAAGGATGAGCATCTATTATCACCAAATTTTATAGAGCATGAGCAATCTAAAAATATGCAATTACTCACGACTTAAGATACCAATTCCTTGACTTACAGAGATACCCCAGTCCTGATTTCTCCATTTCTTGCTCATCTCCTCTTTTCCACCTTGAGACTACACAAGATTGCTCAAAATACAATTAGTCTCAAAAGACACAAGTTATGTGTGCTCCCCCTCAAGTTGTGCATCAAGTATTTGAGTGACTTGCACTTTGCACATTCTAGCTTCCTCAGAACTAGAGGGGATCACAACATATCTTGGTCAAGGCATACTTTATCACTTTCATCACACAAAGATACCAATTTGAATATCAAATGAAAAGCCACTTAATACCAATTGAAGGCTAAATGAAAGGTTGACTAAATACAGCGATGCATGCCTCAGGAGCACCTAAGCCAATTGAATACTCACAGGAAGTATAACAATTATACGCAACTTAGACATGCTTTAGCCGTGACAATCATTGCACCATAAATACTAATTGAAAGTACCAATTGAAGAACAACACGATCATGCATACAAAGCGTAATGTCTAAGTACATCATAATTAAAAGGGTTCCTTAGGTATACCAAAAGAAACAACATTTTAAGACATAAGTCACCTAAGCCAAGATACTACCAATGAAATGCAAGAACATAGCTATGATCACAATCAATGGAACTTCAAGACATTTCATGAAATTGCATAGTTCCATTTTCCATACCTTTGCCTTGTATGGCCATGAGAGCACCAGTTATTACCACAAGTTCCCTATTGTTTATGCGCTACATAGCTCGAGAGGGTTGCATTAGAGGCATAACACATAGTGCTAAAATAGGGTAATCATGTGAACATGGACTAAACAAGATGTCATGCTTGCACACATAGGTTACTCATTACACACGTATAGCATGATTTACAAAGAAAACAGATTTATCCATGAACACATAAAGAATTAATCATGGTAAATATCTTAAATGCTTAGCTACCACAAAATATGACTTATAGAGCACCTAGTCATGACTAAGCACACATGAATGTGATCATTGAAATCTTGAATCAATTATTGCAAGAATCCAACGTAAGCAAACTTAAAAGCTTAACTACTCCAAGGACAGATAGCACGACATTCAACTTTAAGAGCAATCTTGATAATGCACTTAAGAAACACAGTTACCGTAGACAGATGCGCAATCGAGGTCCTTTGCTTGATTCACCAATAATGATTAAGGACCTATTCAACTTTTCACTTGAGATGAACATGGGATTAGTGTCTCACAATAATTCAACCTTGGGTCAATGAATAAACACCAAAACAATTAAAAGCTTAAGCATAGAGTTTGAGATAACAGTCTTAAGCTCTCCCATGGTCTCCAGTTCATCTCAAGGCACCTGCATGATCTAGTTAGCACAGTTTGGTACCCATCTCGGGATGGGTCCATAATGATCATCTAAATGTGCCTTAGGTACTCAAATTGCCTTTGTGCTAGTTCTAGGTGATCTCGTTATAGATCTAGTACAAGTGTATGATTTGGGTTTCCTAAGCGAATGAGATTGAGACAAATTCACTTGCTTAGGAATCTTACCTTTATAACATACCTTGGATAGATGAACCTGCTGACCACACTTGTAGCAGAGGCGTCGCTCATCCTGACATGACGCTTGCTGTTTGTCATTTTTCTTGGTGAGAGTCATCTTGGAGACTGCACATGCTTGATCCGTCAATAGGGGACAAGAAGTGATCGTGTGGTTCTTGTCATTGCATCCGAAGCATCTCCTTATCCTTTCATCCTTGTTGGTGTATGGACACGACGCAATGAGGTGTCCTGACTTGTTGCACTTAAAGCACCTCCTCTTCCCTTTTCTCTTTTTGTTCTTGGATGACATAGAGAACAGGTCAGTGCAAACAACATGATTAATTGAATCTTTACCTTTTTCCAAGCTCATGTTGATTTCTTCATCTTTAGGAACATTCTTCTTATTGGGCTTAACACTTGTTGCAGTTTTTCCTTTCTCAAGCTTCTTCACCACACACCCGTGGATATCTTGAGAGAGTTGAGCAATGTGTCTTCTCCTTAGTTGTCTTTGCTTCTTGTTCCTACACAATTTCTTTTGTAGCCCTGCAGCTTGATGCTTATTCAAAAATTGACTTTCTTTTGAACAACAGGGGTTAGCACATGGTGATAAATTATCTAAATTTGCACATGTACATGAATGAGGTTCACATGAGTTAAAACTAGTAATTACTACTTCATGAGCAATATCAAGCATGATATGGTCATCAACTAGTTTATTATGAGAATATGACAACATATCATACTTTTCACCTAGAGCAAGCTTTTCTAAATTTAGAATTTCTACTTGCCTCTTAAGCATTGTGCTTTCCATTCTAAGTTGAGCAACACTAGATAATACATCATGATTATTTCTTTGCTCAAATAAAATAGATTCATACCGTTGGACCAAATCATCATGAGAGCACTTTAGCTCCTCATGTTCTTTGGTCATCTTCTCCAGGCTGTTGTTTATTTTGATGAATGTCTCCTCTAGCCTGAGAAGCGTCTCACCTTGTTCCTTGTTCCTTCTCAACAGCTTAAGCAAGAGCGCTTTGTCCTCTTTGTTGAAATGGATGTAGAAACGACGAATCTCCTCTTCTTCCACATCATCGGTCTCATTTTCCCTGTCATTAATGTTAGTGGGAGCAATATAGGAAAATGTACCTTTTGATGATGAAGATTCATCCTCACTGTCATCCTCATATTCCTCCTCATCATGGCTTTCGTCTCCACCATCATTGTTAGCAATAAAACATTTATCACTAGTGGAGAACAAACCTGTCGACGAGGTGGATTCATCGTTTGGGTGCCATCGTTCTCGTTCTTCTCCCTTTGAATGGTTAGTATCACAAGTAATATCACAGTTTGCCATAGAATATTTTTCTTTAATCCTATTCCATAAATCATGAGCATCAGCAAATAGATAACTATCACTACTCATGATGGCAAAATAAGCGCCTCTAAAAAGAGAATCAACTAAGATGTTGCACGCATGGTGATTTAGAGATAGACATCTTAGTTCATCATTTGAAGGATTTTTACTAATATTAGAGGGAAAAATACTTCTACTAAAGATCTGTCTCATATCAGGATCAACACTCATGAAAGCACTATAAATAGAAACAGACCAAGACTTGTAATTAGAACCATCGCCTAAAAGAAGTTCTACAGTTACCTCTTGTGACGACATCTTTTATCTCCGGACGGCTAAGCCCACAATGGAGAGGCCTAGCTCCGATACCAATTGAAAGTTCCCTTTGACCCGGGAACAGGATCTGGATGTCGCCTAGAGGGGGGGTGAATAGGTGAATAAAACTTATCACTTTAAAACTTAAATTCTTACTCTACTCGAAGACTTAGTACGCAGTGGAGTGAGAAGATCCTTCGAGTAGGTTGCAGCGGAATCGGAGATCCTGTCTCAAAATGTCCTGCACTTCAAATAAAGCTTATACCACGGATAAGTGTTGAAGTGCAGATATAAAACGAGTAAGACAGAGAGTCAGGATACAATATAGAACAGAGCACACAGACACAAGGATTTATCCCGAGGTTCGGCCAAGCCTGAAATGCTTGCCTAGTCCTCGTTGGAGTTAGCCACACCTGGGCTTGGAGTCTATTTCAACTCCTTCCTTCGTTTGCTCAGATCTATCAGTATGACAGATAGAGCCTTTTACTATTGAGTTGGGTTACAACACCGTGGCTGCTTACAAACTTCTTCGACAGCACCTCGGTAGAGTAACGATACGCTCAAGACCTTGCTCTAGCTCTTAGCAGCACTTCTCCACTCTCTAAAGGCTTATAGCTTTGCCTTCTACACAAACTAGAGAGATACACACAAGAGGGAGAGTGAGAATTGGTTCGAGTGATTTCTACACTTGTTGGCTGCACTTGTGTATTGCTTGAGACGCCTAGGGGTCCCTTTTATAGGCACAAGGGGTCTAGGAGCCGTTGAAAGCAATCCAGGAAGGCAAATCTTGCCTTCAGTCGGGTGGCGCACCGGACAGTCCGGTGCACCACCGGACACTGTCCGGTGCCTGATTTCCTTCCATAAATGGAGCAGTCGACCGTTGCAGTCCTAGAGCCGTTGGCGCACCGGACACTGTCCAGTGCACACCTGACAGTCCGGTGCCCCCATTTGACCGTTGGCTTGGCCACGCGTCACGCGCGGATCACGCGGCCGACCGTTGCCCAAGCCGACCGTTGGCTCACCGGACAGTCCGGTGCACCACCGGACAGTCCGGTGAATTATAGTCGTATGTCGCCAGACTCCTCCCGAGAGCGGCCTGTTCACCGGAGTTCAACCTGGCGCACCGGACACTGTCCGGTGCACCACCGGACAGTCCGGTGTGCCAGACTGAGCTGAGTCTTGGCTGTACACAGCCAAGCCATTTGCACCTCTTTCTTCTTCCTTCTGTTTCTAACACTTAGACAAGTATATTAGTACACAAAAACCAATGTACTAAGTCTAGAAACATACCTTCTCTTAATTATTACATCTATAGCATTTCACATGCTTGAGCTTTGATGTTGGACTCATAAATCATCAAGTCGGCTTGACTTGATCTAGATTGACATTTCTTAGCTCCAACATCCTGCAAAGGTCACATAGAACATCTCCAAACATAGGAACAACCTAAACTAAAGATCAAGATGAACTTAGCTCTTTTGGGCTGCTTCCAGTTCTGGTTTTGACACTTGTTCTCCTTCTAGTGACCTTGATCTCCTTCTTAGAGCTTGATCTTGAGCCTTATGACTTACACCACATAACTGTAGCTGTTACCTCATTGGTTGTAAGTCACGTCCTTATGTAGTGATCCTTGATGTGCCGTAGCTGTTCTCAACTCGATCACCCTTGACTTTGCAAGCCTTCTTCTTCACCCTTGGCTTTGGGTTCCTCAGCCTCCTTGACCTTCTCCCGTGCACTTGGTACCTCGAAGCTCTTCTTGCCTCCGTCCTTGGCTTGATCAGTTGTCTTCGAGCTACGCACCCGAGTATCACTTTTGCAATGTCCATCTTACTTGTGATGTCCATCATGTATCCATAATCCAGTTCTTGGACCATAACATTTGTTCACTTGTGTTGAACCCTGTTAGCTTTACCTTAAGCACCTGTTCAACACTTAGTATACTTGTTAGTCCTTTAATTGAGTTGTCATCCAAACACCAAAACTCACTAGAGAGCTTTCACTAACTATTGGGGAGGCATAACCGACCTAGGACGACCTAGGAACACCCATTTATTCGCCATAAACCCCACTAGGAGCTATCTGTCCATGACCACGGTGGAAACTGAGTTCATGAACATGCGCTCCCGCCAAACCATGGCCGAATTGAGCAAACGGGCGCCTTAGTGAGCTTCGCAAGCATGCAGAGGCATGAAAACAATACGTGGATTGGACAGTGTCTTACCAGAGTAAGCTGGCCACGGGCGGGCTGTTCTTGGTGGCGCGGCGGACCGATTTGGGGGAAAATGGCGCCGCGGCGTGCACGGGTGGAATTGAGGGTGGGGCTTGCGGCTATACGGCCACAAGGGGTTCTAGTTTTACTGCGCATAATCAATTTGGGAGGAGGGGGCAGAGGCAGCGCGAATTTTGCTTCGGTTTACTCACGGTGTGTGTGATGATCGGGCCTCGCCGTGAACCATAGGGCTATTTATAGCTGCGGGGGTCCGGCGATCACCTCGCGGCCATGGATAGCATCACAAGTGCATGCCGACCACGACGGTAGGAGACATAGTGAGAGAGATCATGGCATGAGTGCCACCGCAGCAAGATTTACGGGTCACGGTGGCCGCCGGTGAGGTCTTCGGCTGGACTCGGGGAATGGTGCCACGTATGCGTTATCTAACTCCGGCGTTATCCGTTCCTTACCGAGCCCAAATTGGAACGGCGGTGGCACGAATCACGGTGGCCAGTCACCGGCGGGGAACAACTGGGAATCACCCTGATGCAGATACTGTACCATGGTGTTCTTCATTCAGCGTTTCTGACAGAGTGATTAGCAGAGCCAATTCCACCCATTTTTGTGTAATAACATGGTTATCACCCTTTAGCAAAGTTATAGTCCTAAGATCCAGCTACAATTTTACAATAGCAGCTATGGGCAAATTCCTACAAAATCAAGCTTGAATTTGTGCCCAAATTCTCTATAATTACACTGTCAGTCTGAAATTCAGACTTTAATAGCCTGACAGCCCATCTTTGGGTGTAATTTTCTCCAATTTCTTCTCAACAACTATGCTTGCACTCTTAAGCAAAGTTGTTCTTCTTTCATAGAGCTACAAAATTGTTGCGGTGACCTAGGGCAAAAACCTTAGAATTTAAAAGTTACAAAGCTCCAAAGTTGAGCCCATATCACTGATTTCAGACTTAATCATTTGAGAAAAAGTGTGGCTTTTTGCATATAAGCCCAAAACTTAGGGTTTAAATTGCAAATCCACCTTCTTGTGAACCATAGCACTTAAGATACTTATTTAACATGGTTTTTGCACTTTAATCCACAAGTGCACTATTTTTGCACATAGGCCCCTAAGGTTTGGATTTAGGGTTTTCCAGGGTTTCAATTAGGGTTTTTGGTATCTCAGGGGTGTAAATATAATGTAGGTCCATTATTAAGAATATTTTATGACTATTTCACTTAAACTTTAGGGTTTTCTCTACTTGGCTCTTGTTTACCCTTTAGAACCCTATTTAAGGTTAAGTACCCTACACTAGGGTCTTATTTGCAAAATGCCATATCAATACAACTTGTTTGAAATTTTTACCTAGTGAATGCATCCTAGGTGTATCAAACATATGAAATGCTGATGCTTATGATGTTATGCTCAAGTTTTAGTGACAGTAACACCAGGAGTGTTACAAGCATAGGCTTCGGCTGATCCGCCGAAGCAGCCTTCTCTCTTTTGTATTTATACTGCTCACAAGCTTTGGCTCCATCTATATTATGGATTGCCTTTGAATCTGTCCAGTTTCCTTTGGCTCTTCTGGCAGCTTCTTGACTCCCATGGATAGCAATGGGCCCTTGTTCCAAAGTTATCTTCATGCATAAATATGCTGGATGAAGTATCGCTTCGAAAGCATTAAGTGTCCCTCAACCAATGATTGCATTATAAGGGTACTCCATGTCAACAATGTCAAAGCCAACCTGTTCAGTCCTTGTGTTGTGGACGAAGCCAAAGGTTACTAGCATTGTGATTTTGTCGAGTGCTATAATCTGCCTTCCTCTGAAGCCACAAAGAGGGTGTGTAGCATCATGAATCTTATCTTCTGGCTCTTGCATCTGTCTGAAAGCTTTAGCAAATATGATATCTACTGCACTGCCTGTATCAACCAGAACATTATGGACCAGAAATCCCTTGATGACACAAGATATGACCATAGCATCATTGTGAGGGTAATCTTTAAGCTGAAGGTCCTCCTGGGAGAACGTGATTGGGATGTGGGACCATTTTGACTTGATGAAGGGTCCCTGCACCCCAACATGTTGTACCCTTCTCTGTGCTTCCTTTTTCTGCTTCTTGTTAGCCGACTCTGAACTTGAGCCGCCTGTTATCAGGAGCACCAGCTTCGTAGCCGAAGGTGCTACGACGTAGTTGTTGAACGAAGCCATCAGCTCAAAAGTGGAAGTGAGTTCACCGGAGGTGGGCACCAATGTTGGGGACTTGTTCTCAAATGCTATGAATTAAGAACAAGGCAACACAAAAAGAAGTTAATGGTTAATGCCCTTCATCCTTCGAAGCATTATTTCCCTTAGGATATAACGAACTTCGGACGAAGGTCATAAAGGACATATCTTCATCATCACAATTTACATTGATGAAAGAAGGAGCATATGAAACATGAGAAATAACATGAATAATCACATAACATCATTTATATGTCCTTATTGTATAATCATGGATAAATAAGAACAATATTGAATTACATTTGTACCTTCGGCTTGACAGAAGGAAAAAATACAAGCGTGACGCACGAGCGAGTACAAGTCAGCGTGAACAGTACAGGGGTACTGTTCACATATTTATAGGCACGGGACATAGCCCGGTCAAAATTACATTTATGTCCTTTACAACTAGTTACAATTATGACACAAATTATCATGGGTCGATCGGTCTTTTCCTCTTTAAGTCGGTGCAGCCCTTCGTCTCAAGGCATGTCGCTATGCCGAAGCTCCCCGGATGGTAGCTTCGGCGTGTACCTTCGTGCTATGTTTGCTTCTGTACTGATCTTCCGAAGGTGTTTCTTCTTAAAGGACCTTCAGCGACGAAGCAGACCCCCAACACTTCTCCTCTAGCAGCAGAGTTGCAGGCTACCCCATGGCCACCAACTTACAAACCACCACAGCTTCCCATGTACGATGGGAACTCGGATTCGAAGTAGTTTCTCATGAGCTACAAAGCAACCATATCCTCATATGGGGGCAACACGGCTGTCATGGTGAAATCCTTCATCATGGCGGTCAGGAGTGTAGCTCAGACGTAGTATTCTTCTCATCGCCTAGGAACAATCACGTCATGGAAAAAGCTAAAGGACATGTTGGTAACTAGCTTCTAGGGTTTCTAGACAAAGCCAGTAACTGCCCAAGCATTGTTCTAGTGTACGCAAGACCATGAAGAGTACTTACAGGCATATGTCCGAAGATTCCTACGACTCAGAGCCCAGGCGCCAACAGTGCCAAATGAGATTGTCATCGAAGCTATGATCAAGGGGCTTCGGTCAGGACTGACAGCGCAGTATTTTGCTAGGAAACCACCGCAAACTCTGGAAAAACTCCTCCAGAAGATGGAAGAATATATCCGAGCTGACAATGATTTTCGCCAGAGAAGGGAGGAGGCTTATAGGTATTCTGAGATGACTAGGGGCTTTAGAGGAAGATTCCACCCTAGGCATGTCAGAACAATCCACAATCCTAGCACAAATGATGACACATCAAACCACAATCAAGGCAGCCAGCAAAGTTCACAATCTTCAGGAATGCAACAAACCTCTTACAGGCCACCAGCTCCAAGAGGCAGAGGAGGAAGAAGCTTCGGAGGAAGGTTCAACACTCAACCCAGGAGATTGTTCTACTTATTCTGTGGGGAGGATAAGGGACACACAACAAGGACGTGCCAAGTCACGATCCAAAAGCAAAAGGAGATAGTTGAAGCCGAAGCATGGCAGAATTAGCCAAAGCAAGTCTTGCATATTGCTTCATGCTATTCGCCATATATCCCTAAGTATGTGGGCAACCAGCATCCCACGACATCAGTTGCTTTGGCAAGTAATTCTCAAACTGCATGGGCTCAGTTACCACCACCACCACCAATGGCACCTACCTTGGTTCATAATCAGCAGCCAGAAGGGCATCGCCAAGTGCAACAACAGCGCGACACTCGAGAGGAGTCCGAAGCTCGCACAGTTAACAGCATCGTGCCCGAATTGAGACATATTTACTAAAGCAACAAAGAGGCTCGACCAGAAAGTTTCCAAGTTCAATGCATTTTTACTTTTTTGTCTTTAAATTTTCCCTCCGAAGACAATATAAGAGGGTGTAACCTTCGGCCTATTGTAATAAATCTGTGGTTACACCATCGAGTGTAACAAGGGTGACAAAAGTTCCAAAGTCGTTCCTAAGGGGATGCAGAGCTAAAATACCACCTAAGTAAAAGGTGAAGAAGCTCCAAAGTCATTCCTAAGGGGATGCAGAGCTAAAATGCCACCTAAGTCAAAGGTGAAGAAGCTCCAAAGTCGTTCCTAAGGGGATGCAGAGCTTAGCTCCAAAGTCGTTCCTAAGGGAATGCAGAGCTGAAATACCACCTAAGTAAAAGGTGAAGAGACTCCAAAGTCGTTCCTAAGGGAATGCAGAGTCTTGGTTTTTCTTTGGTGATTTGTGCGTAAACATCATTTGCATCATATCGTCATATCATATTGCATAACATCGCATCATACATCATTTTGCATCGACAAAAGCAGTGAAGAAGAAGGAAAATTGCTCCTTCGAACATACTTGTCGGCTTATGAAAGAATGTACCAATAACACAAGATATGCCTTTGGCAGATATATTTTTACACGGGGGTGGTACCTTCGTTAATAGTATAACTACACAATAGCCATGACATGATATTCAATATTGTCTCAGCAGAAGGGGGATTTCTTTCTTCGTGAAGCGTGAAAAGAAGGTAAGGTGTTTTTTCGCCAGCGGCTCAAAACGGTATGTACGAAGGTTTCACGCATCACAAAGAAATATATTACATTAATATACATACAAATATTTGATAGTTGTTTCTTACAAAAATGAAAGCTATGTACAAGGACACTAAACTCTCAAATATACGCAACTTCAGTCTTCTTTTAGGACTTTGTCGACAGCTTCGTTTAGCAGCTTGTCGACAACTTCGTCAATGACCTCGTTAGCAATCCTAATCATATCGAGCGCCCCCTTCATAGATGGATCAGTTTCAGGATTGTATGGCTCTGGAGGGGAAGAAAGCTCAGGTGCATTAAAATACAAATATCTGTTAGTACCGAAGCTACAAAAATTTACAAAGCTAAGCTATAAAGGACATACCTATAAGTCTGGCCCGCTCAGCAGCTTCTTCAACTCTTTTAGCCTCTTCTAAGGTGTCATGAGACTCTTTCTCATTTTTTTCTAATGGCTTCATCAGCTATTTTTCGGCCACCCTTCAACCATACTTCGGAATAAAACTTCCCACCTAGTGTAGTAGCTTTGGCTGAAGGGTTTCTAACATTGTCGACTGAGAAGGCAAAATCTAGCTGAGCTACAGCCTTGGCATGATCATAGCCGACCTTTTCCAAAATGGACACGACCCCGTGGGCATCGACAAAGGCACAAAAATCCCCTCTATCACTAAGAATCTCTTCAAAGGCTTCGGCCTCGCCATTAATCCATTGAATAACTCCATCAGGGTCACCGCGGATGAATTTCTGCTCCGAAGAGAATGCACCAACTTTAGAAAAGTTGTTCTTCAAATTCTTAGCGCATTCCATAGCCACATCGTAACATTTTTATTTAGCTGCACGAAGCTCGTCAATATTTCTTTGTGCCTTGATTGTTCGATTTCATTTATTTCATGTTTTGTCAGCTCCACATTAAAATTTTCAGTTGCTTCGGTAACTTTCTCTTCTAACTCTTGCACTTCAGCTTTGTACGCTTCTGCTTGAGCAGATAGCTTAGCTTCATTGGATTTCAACCTTTCAACCAACGATGGCAAAATCTTGTCTTTTGCGAGAGCTTCATTTCTCAGGGTTATAACCTCCGATCGAAGGTTTCCAAGTGCTATCTGACAGCTCTCGTCCTCTGCATCCTTTTGAGCCTTCAGAGCCTTACTGAGGATTAGACCCTGCCAAACAAAAGAGCGAACAAACAATAAAAGTAGGAATTACCAAAAAAATAGCTCGAAAAATACCAAATATGAAGCCAAAATATGCAAACCTTCAAGCTATTGTAAGCAAGGCTGTCTGCAAGCTGGTCCTTTGTCATAGCGGACAAACCAAGCTCGAGCTTCAGAGATCCCATGTTATTCATCATTTCGCGGCAAACATTAACCTCCCTACTGTCCGGAAGACAGTAGAGGAGATCGTCTTTGTCATCCCCTCTGTATACCAAGGACCCTCGAGGGTATTTCAAGTCCTTGGTATAGTGTTCTACTTCGGCAATTCATTCCAATGATAACTGCTTTCCCGAAGCATGTCGAACAATGTAATCCAAATCACCATGGGGAGGTGCTTCGAGAGCAAGAGATTTAGATTTTTCAGGAACACTCTCTTCCACCAACCTTATTGGCACAACTTTCGAAGGTTCGGCTTTGGCAAGAGCAGTAGCCATGCTTGCAGTAATCGTTTCTCTTGCATCTTCAGATTTCTCACCAGATGCTTCGGTAGAAGCAGAAACTGGCGCTTTCACGGATTCCAAGACAACATCTAAAATGCTAGCCATTCTTCTTTTCCTTGGAGTTGTTGTTGTAGTACTCGATGGCTTCGACAGCTCTATTACAGCTGGTGGGCTCAGCACCTTTGGCTGTTCTGCTGCCTTTTCTGATTCCGGCTCTTTGACTGGGCCTACACTAGCTTCGATCGGCACCGCAGGAGCTATTTCAGTGGCTAAGGGGACAACTTCTGCACTTTCAATAAGCTTCAGCACATCCGCCATCCCAACAGGCTTCAGCCTACGTGTTAAGACCTTCACTCTTCTTCGGATTCAGCGCGCTGGAAGAGGTTGAAGCAGCAACTTTCCTTTTCCCCCTTGACTTCGAACAAGAAAACAGTAATCAGGGTAAACAAACCCAATAACATCGAAAACCCTGTTCAGCCTCCTTTTCCCTCGAGCGCCAAAGGCAACTGTCATGGCTTCGTCTTCTGTCCTCGAGTAGGCTCCAAGTAGCTCATCACTCGTTGCCTCTATAGCGTCTAGCCAATCATCATTTGGCTCGTGAAATTGACTTCTGTACCGGAAGGTGTACTTAAGATAAACTAAGCCACCCTGACTAGAGCCAGCGGCAGCTTCCTTTGGTATTTCCCATTCATTTGCAAGAGGCCATACTTTGAAAGTGATGTGTTCTTGAACTAAATCTTTGGTACCAATGTAGGTACATATGGTGTTGAAAGCCATTAGGCACACTTGCACTTCATTCCCAATTGCGATTGATGGCCTCCTAATACCGAAACGTGACCATATGGGACGTTGAATGATGCCCCTCACATCCTCCCTCTGATTCAGATCATTTTTCACGTAAAACCATTGCTTCATCCAAGAGCCCGACCACTTCTTCCGAAATGCAGGCACAGGATAATTTGCCTCAGAGCGGGGCACAAAGCTGTAACAGCCGAAGTTGTTATTATATTGCTCTTTTCCGGTTGCCTTCGTTTGGTAAGATAACTCGTGAATATTGCAGAAGCACCTAGCATCTGGCTCTAGTCCCTGACTTCTCATGGCCCATATAAAAACCCCCACTTTGATAAGAGCTTCTGGGGTAAGTTGATGAAGATATATCTCGAATGTCTTCAGAACCTCAACTAACATCTTGTGGAGCGGAAAGCGAAGCCCAGCTTTCATGAAGCTCTTAAAGACCACCACCTCGTCAGCTTCGGGGAGCGGAACGGTGCTTCCCCCCCCCGACCCTCACTATAGAAACATCATGAAAATATTTGCCCTTCATCGCTTCGACTTGCCCTTGCTTGACAGTTGATTTCCCAAAAACTACATGGCTCAGCCTCCACGATCGATCGTTGACATCTTCATTCCCACTCTCCACGTCAAAACTATCGCTAACGATGTAATCCTCAGACAATCCAGCCAACATCTCATTGGTGATCTTTTCTGTGTTGGTCTTCTCCATAGCTTCGTAAAACCCAGACATTGCGGGATCTATAATCTTCTTCTCCTCGGCCATTCGGATGATGGTTGCGGTAGATGTTGAAGCTCAAAAGTCAATCGAGCTCGCAAAAGAGAAGAATGCTAGAATGGCAAACACAGCACAAACAGCTAGATGGTACGAAAAATATTCACGACACAGCCTTCTATATATATATACTTAGAGCCCCATAGCTCGGTGGGTCCTACGATTCAGAATGATTTGCTATTCTAGCGAAGGGAAGATGTTTTTCGGACCTTCGGCTAAAGGCCTTCGTTCACATCGCAGTTTGAATTTGTTACAAAGAAACAAATTACCACTGCGAGGGGCTACTGTTGAGGGCCTTCCTCTTCCAAAGGTCCTAAAAACATGACTAATCATATGTTTTCAGCATGATATAGATTATTACAGGGAGCTTCGGCTTAAGGATGGAAGTTTTCTCCCATGGCAAAAGGCATACGATATGAAGATGTAACCCAAAGATGATAAGAATGGACTCTGAATCTATAACCGAAGAGTAATAGCTTCAGCTTAAAATGGTGATGAAGAACAAACATGATGCTGATCGGAAGGGAAAAAGACCAGCTAGTCCTTAATGAGTTATATTATGGTCATAAGTAAATGTTAAGGATATAAATGTACTTTTGCCTGGGCTACGTCCCGTGCCTATAAATAGATGAACAGTAGCACCGTACTGTTCACGCTGGATTGTGATCACTCTCACGTCAACACATTCGAACAAGCCGAAGCATTTGAGAACAAGTGACCAACAACTGTCGAGAGCAAGCCCCATGGCCTATTCCTCCACCAGCGCAAGTACACCATCAACATCCTTGAGTATGCTGGCATGGCTGATTGTAAGCCCTGCACGACTCCATTGGACACTCGGGGCAAGGTCTCCTCCGATGACGGCCCTCCAGTGGCTGATCCAACTAGCTATCAGAGTCTCACCGAGGCTCTTCAATACCATGTCTACAATCGCCCTGACATCACCTATGTCATATAGAAGGTGTGCCTCCATATGCACGCCTCGCGGGAGCCACATATCACCGCTATGAAGCGGATCATGTGGTACCTCTGAGGCACCACTGACTTTGGCCTTCTTCTTCGATGGTATGCGACCACCGACCTCGCTGTCTACACCTACACCGATTGGGCTAGTTGTCCTAACATACTTTACTCCACTTCCGGCTTCGTCGTGTTCCTTGGAGACAGTCTTGTCTCCTGGTCTTCGAAGCGACAACCAGTCCTCTCCCGCTCCAGCGTCGAGGTCGAGTACCACGTTGTGGCTAACTATGTCACCGAGGCGGTGTGGCTTCGTCAGATGCTCCAGGAGCTATACAGTCCAATGACGTGGAGCACCCTTGTCTCCCTGAGGAGTTGCGGAGGATGCGACCGCACCGGTCCCCTAAAAATAGTAGGGCCCTAGTTGCTAGACACTAGCATTTTTCCTATATAATCTATATGCTCTAGACATAAATATGCAAAGAGCATCACACTGTCATCCTGTCTTATTTAGACTATTATCCTATGTCTCGATGTCTTATCAAACATTATTTACTATAGACATGACGGTTGCATAGGCTGAAAGAAACTTTTTAAAATTTAAATTATTGAGGAACTATTGGAGGTCAACAATGACTCAAGAGAGGTTAAATGGTTTGGCAATTCTGTGCACTAAGAAAAAGTTGTTGGATTATATTAATCTCAATGGTATAATCCTTGACTTTGTATCACAAAATGTTAGAAGACAATTTTTAGCGTCATATCAAGTGATGAGTAAGTGTTTATGGCTGCTATATGTTACATTTGTCATCTTATAAAACTTTTAGGCATTGAATAAAGGTTTTTATATGTTAAATATTCAATAACATGTGTATAATTATATACTAGTATAATACTCGTGCGTTGCGATGGTACACAATCGTATTTCATGATACTGGTTGGGAAGGGCGAGGTTGTACCCGCAATGCAATCAATGGTTGAGCGAAGTAAACCAGTCATATGGACCCTCCCCAAAAATACCAATAATAAATAAATTTAATGTCAAATTGAGCATATTGTCTATAGACCAGATAATAAATTGATAATAAAAAATTACACTTTATTTTAGCCAAAAGACTGAGAAAGATATGAGTTGAAAAAGAACTCAATCCCTATTTTTATAGAGCTCTTTGTAGCTTGCCCTCCTTCAGCTAACAGGGTGTTACTATATGTGTACGACTTCCTGTCGTATTGGGCTTGGTGGCTTCTCACGGTATATATATGGTGTAACAGCCTTGATGACTTATAACTCAAGACATTGACTCCAAATATACACATGGTATGACTGCCGGTTTTAAAGACCCACAACATCTTCCACTAAACATATGCCCTTTTATTTTCTCTTAGACACATGCATTAAATACACAAGTTATGGACAGATAGAACCATAAAGATGTCTCTGGCTATTTCATAATAATCTGATAGAGAAGAAAACATTCCTCAACAATTATCAAACAGAGGCCATGTCCATGATGCAGCATGCATGAACCATGCATGAGTTGAGCGGTGTCCAGTATCGTCTTGTGTCATGCACAAGGGGTGATTAATTCCAATCCAGCTAGAAGAAACAAATGAGCTAATGAACCAAATGCTTCAAACAATGGCCATCCACTACGTATTTGTCGTCCATGCTTTGCATCGGAAGGCCACCAACCATCTCTATCTCATTCCCAACTGGCCTAGCTCTGGCGAAACAGTACACGCTCAGCTTCGAATGGAGGTACAATAAAATGCTCGCCAAGGACCTGTCGCAAGCACGCAATGGCCTTGTAGCTCCACACTCCTGAGGAAGGACTTGTCCTAGCCGCTAGCAATGACTTGTGACGCTTCGTATCTCTTCTCCGCCATGGCGCTCATCATGCTCATTGGCGACGGCCACACTACGTGCCACACCGTGCGGCATCTTGCTCACGCCCTGCCCCCCCCCCCCCCCGGTCGCTCATGTCGTCGTCACGGGCATTCCTGTCGTGCTGAAGCCATCGATCATGCCCGTGGCCACCCTTCCACTGATGCTCTCCATACCGACGGTTCCCGCGGTGGGCGCCGTGCCACAGAACCAAGTGGTGCCGAACACCGCCGCGCTGCCCCCTATGTCGGTTGTAGTACCCGCCATCATGCCAAAAGTGACGCTTCCGCAAATGCCCACCGTCGTGTCGAAGGTTGGCGCCTTGCCGCCAATGCCCGTCGTCATGCCTAAGGTTGGTGACTTGCCGCTAATGCCCTCTGTGTGGCCCGTGCCTAACCGCTGATGCCCTCCACCCCAACAGCATCGGTCTCCATTAGGTCCCATGAACGCGACACGGACTCAGTGGACAGGCCTATGAAGATGCCCATGGAGTCAGTGAGCCAGAAAATCAGATGTATGTATGTGCGTACCTTGGAGGACGTAGGCAAGTCGGAGTAGCTGGAGAGCGTCAGGCCACCGGTGGCAAGCAGATCCACCATCGCTATCGCTTGACGGGCCTCGGTACGACTTTTTGTAGCCAGGTTGGTGGGCGGATTAGGATGAGTAAAACGACTCCACCTCGCAACTGTTGAAACTACTTTCCTCGTGTTTCTATGCATGGAAGACGCGGCGTGTGTGGGTCTATTGAAACCACTTTCCTCGTCCCCTACGGAGCGGTGTGCATGGGTTGTTGGGCTCCTGTCGCGGTGCATTTGGCTTAGGCCCACTTGCCATGCCGGTGGTTGCTATGAACAGAAGATATGGCGCGTGTGTGGGTTTGTGTCATTGTGTGGGTGACTGAGGCGCTCGCGCGCCGTGCGGGGCGCGAATTCGCTGAGGACTGGGAGTGGATAGACGAATTGGATTAGATGCGACTGATGTGAAGAGAATGTGTCTTGTGGGTCATTTCAAACAATAGAAGGGGTTATTTGTAAAAAATATGACGTGGAACGACCGTCAAAACTAGTGCTTTACTATAGTGTATATATATATATATATATATATATATATACACACACACACACACACGGGTGGATGGGCCTCCATATCGGATTCCTCCCCCGGCACCCAAAAAGTCAAGAACAACCCTATCTATTGTGACAACATCAGCGCCATGTACCTCACCATCAACCTCGTCCAACATCAGCGCATGAAACATGTCGAGCTCGACCTCCACTTTGTTCGCGAGCGTGTCACTATCGGGGATGTGCGGGTTCTTTATGTCCCGACCACTTCTCGGTTCGTCGACATCTTCACCAAAGGCCTCACTACGTCGGTGTTTAAGTAGTTTCAGTCTAGTCTCAACATCTGACGTGGCTAGAGTTTCGGATGCGGAGGGTGTTAGAGTTAGCGTGTATTATGTTGTAATGAGATCTTGCGTAATGGGCTTAGGCCCAACAACTCTACGATAAATACATCACCTAACCTTGGTTAGGGTTCTAATCTAATACAAATAACCTAGGAATGAGGGCCATGGATGGAGTATGATGCCGCCTCAAATTTGAGGGCTCTAGCAGAAGCCTGCCGAACCTTTTTTTTGTACTCGACACCCATATTTAGCTATGGGGACTTAGGTATTGACCCATCTAGAGTTGCTTTAACGACATGTTTACGGCACTAGACTCACCCCTGTTGAGAAATCGTTCTTTAGTGCAGAAACAGATATTTTATTTCATTTCTGGTTATCTGTTGCAGAAGAGACGAACACATCAATACTAAATTTGAGTGAATTAGTCGATCCGTAATATGGTCAGATTTAATTTAACGGGCCGTTTAGATCCCTTCATTTTAAAGGAATTGAAATTCACTCAATAAAGTAACTTATTTAGTTTGAAATTTGACATTCCACCACTTTCTAAAATTCAGATATATGCCTATCTCAAATTCATGGAGTGTAGGATGAGAAATAATTTTATGCACCTGTAGAATTTGTTTCTACTCTGTAACTTACATGACACTCTTCGTCTCACTCCTCTAGTAAAAATGTAGCACATAAATATCTCCGACATCTTGCTAATAATAATATACAAATATATTTTACATAAAATCAAATTAGCTTAACTGATATATATCAAAATTACTATTATTAGAATGGAATTCAATTCCAACGATCCAAACGGGGCGTAAGTGAATTCAGACACGAAAAGCTAAGAGTGAATTTATCTGAAATAAATTAGCAAGAAACTAGTGAAAGAGAAGAAACTAGTGAAAGAGAGATCAATGAGGCATTTTCTATTTCAATAAAATCGCACAATCACATCTAGGGATGAAAGTGGTAATTTGAACTGCTAGGACAAATTTAATATTTTAAAATAGATATGTATAGAATTTGATGGTGATCTTGTGTTATGTTTTCAAGCACATTATTACAAATAAGAATAAAATATTACATAAATTGTTTTATGTATTATTTGCTCTCTACAACAAAAAAGTTGAAAAAAATTACCGAATTTGTTTTCGAATTCATACCGAATTTTATATCTATCATTTAAGAAAATATATGATGAATTTGAGGATTAACTTTTATGAATATTTACAAGCTCAATGTTATAAACAAGAATACAAATTTGTATAGTGCATTATATATCCTATTTATTCGCAATCAAATAAAAATGACCAAAAAACTGATTACCGAATAAATACCGTTTCCGACCGTTTTCATCCCTAATCACATCACGTCTCAGGCAGATGGAATCCAATTTACAGGCCACGTAAACACTAAGGCCTGTTTGGTAGGAGGTTTTCAATACTACAGCTTTTAGAATACTATAATTTTCAACTGCGCGTGACACAAATATTATAGTTTCACTTTACTCTAGTTTGATATTAACTGAAACCACATGTTTGGCTCGGACCTTGCTGGGCTGACGTGGGTGTGTGAACGGAGCAAACAGAAGCAAGTTTTCAACGGCACCTTGCACGGGAGCAACAGCCGGGACGTCGCTTCTTGCCATACAGATGAAAAACTCCAGTCCCAAGCCAAGTTTTCAATACAGCAAAAATAGTGTAGTATTGACAACCATGGTTTTAGAAACAGTTTTTGGATGAACCGAACATCTTTTGGTCTAAAATAACATAGTATTTTTAAATACTACGGTATTGTCTTGGAACTAGAAAAATACTATATTACCAAAAAGCCTTAAGGATGTATTTGGAAGCAAAGTATTTTAAAACTATAGGTAAATACTACTATTTTGAAATGCTGACACAACCATAATATTTTTTACATCACTCTTAATAATACGTGTTTAGAGATAAAGTATCTCAAACCATGGTATTTAGTGTACATGTGCAAAATAAGTCATAGATAAAAACTTTAGATTGGAGTAGAGTTTCAAATGCTCAAAAATACCATGGTATCTGCAAATCCATGGTATTCAAAACAGAGTTTTTTACAATGTAACCAAACACCTCTTGGCAAAACAATGAGAAATACTATAGTATTCTTCAATATCATGGTTTTACCTCAAAACTCTAAAAACACTTTGCTTCAAACACCCCCTAAACTGGGTAAATAAATAAATATAAGACAAGCATACATTATTATTATACAAACATACAGAAGCGCCTCTCCATCATTTGAGATGCTCTTTTGGCTTTCCCACTTACAACAGTGGCCCCAATGTGCTGCAATACACGCTTCCATGATTTCCTACATAACCAGTTCTGCATGTACGGCAAAAGGGCATATTCATCACGCATATATGGAAATCTGGAATAAATATGAAAAGCAATGACAAAACATTGATGTCTCATGAACTTCAACGGTGAAGCTTGCAGGGTTGAGCATACCATACCTAGTACAGTATTGGCAAGCATTGTGCTAGTTGGTATTGGCTCGTCGGAATGGTGTGATTCTGATGCACAATGCCGCCTGTCATGATCACTGCCACCTGAACCATGGTGGCCATTGTCTCCACCACTATTATCAAAGCTGTCCCCTCCATCTTTTTGATCCTTTGAACTCCCAGCGCTGCCATTTCGGGTAAAGCCTTGGACCAGCTCTGACCTTGGCTCTACACCAACTCGTCTCAAATGTAGCTGACAAGTGACATTGTTTCGATAGTTTACTCTTCAAGTTCCCTAACAAGGAAACAGAAACAACAGATGCATCCGCAGCAATACCTGAAGGTACAGATTAACCTCATCAGGACGAGACAGGAAGGGAAAATCACCACCAGTCTTCAGTACAGCACGCCTTGCACCAGGGTACCTTTCATTCAACTGTTCCTTCAACTGCTGGGGAACTGCAGAGTAGTCATTTGTCTGTGCAAAGATGTTCACTGCACACTGTTAGCTGTAGCATATGAGGTATTGGACTGTCAAAGGTCATCAGTTATTGCAAGGAGTGGATGTGGAAGTCATTGTCAACCATGCTTATCATGGCGTCGTCTAGGCGACGCCTAGTCGCCGCCTAGGCATCTAGTCGACCACGACTGGATGCCATGGTTGTTCGCCTCGCCATGGCACCTAGGCGTCCAGTTAGCCCAGGCGAAGCCGTGACTACGCCGCGCCACCCCAGCCCAACGACACAATCTCTTATCCCTAATTCCCCTGCTATTTGCATCTGCTTCCGCGTCGGCCCTACCATAAGTGTCTCGCTCTTCCCTCAACAGCGTCGCCCCACTCATCTTTGCACCGCTCCTCGCCTCTGCAGCGGTGTGCCTGCCGTCGTCCTTCCCTCTGCATTAGTGCAGTGCCTCATGTTGATGAAGCTATCGGTGCATCACGGTCACTTGAAGGCCGCAATTTGCCTAGGATGACTAGACATGTACTCATCAATGTGGTTTTACTTCTACCTCAACTAATTAAGAAGACCAAGGATCCAGAGAAGAGAAAACCTATATCTGGACATTGTTGTTGCTGATGATCTAGATATTGAGGATGACTATGGCCAACACCACCTACTCCCTATGATGATGCTCCAAATGATGAGAATGTGGGTGGCCTAAATGATATGGACTTAGATATCGATTAGGCGATGGTCTACCACTCTATACCTCATCATGTTTGAGTAATAGAGTATTTGTTTGATCATGTCATTAAACTTTTAGTTTGTTTGGTTGATATGGTCAATGTGGACTTATCACCTATATTTGTTTGCTATGAAGTATGAACTTGTACTCTTAATCTCTAAATTGCTATTTGCTATTGAGTACTAAATACTGGCCTTCTGCCTGCTGCAATGTTGACGCCTAATTGGCGTCTAGGCATCCATGCGCCCAACTAGTGCATAGCCTTATCGTGGCGCCGTGATACCCATGTTATCAACCAGTGGTCCTAAAGTCAACAGTTATTGAAGTGACCAAATTCAAAGATGATCATCCTCCAATGCCCCAACCTACTCGGAGATGTTACGACTTGATTTCAAAATCTGATGGTAACCATACATATATGGTCATATGGAATTTTGACATTGCAACCAAACCACGGAATGGAGAGATCCAAAACGTGTTTTTCTGTCGCGACTGTAAGATTGTGAAGGCTTGTTGTATTGCATAGAAGAGAGTTACAATATATAGACTCAAAATCGTAACCCTAATGGACCGGCAGCCTAACAGTGGTGCCGACCCACATACATAACACACATTATCTAATATCCCCCCGCAGTCGCAATGGAGCACCGCACACGATGAGACTGGAGTCGAAGCCGAAGTTAGGAGCCGACAGGTTGAAATCCCCTCGCAGTCGCAGTGTTGTGAGTAGGGCTAGAAAAAAGCTCGAAGCTCGCGAGCCGGCTCGAGCTCGGAGCAGCTCGGCACGGCTCAAAGCGGCCCGCGAGCCTCAAGCGAGACAAGCCGAGCCAGGTTTTTGAGCTCGTTGGGGCAACGAGCCGAGTTGCACAAAGAATAATCAATCTACACAATAATGATGGATATTGGATAATTTTATAGATATTCGACTCGTTTCTTAGTCTTTAATGATGGATATATGACAATTATAATTTAGATTACTTGTAATGTCGCATTATAATTATTTATTTCATATTTATAGACTATTAATTCACTATATAATGCAATATTATTTTTCAAGTTGTAGCTCACGAGTTGAGCCGAGCCAGCTCACGAGCCGATATAGAGCCAAGCCAAGCATGTTCTTGCAGCTCGTTGAGTAGGCGAGCCGAGCTGAGCTCGGTCACCTAGCGAGCCACACCTCGGCTCGGCTCGTTTCTAGCCCTAGTCGTGAATGTGTGTGTGTTGCGGCTGGAATAGAGACCTGTGTGCACTCCACTCCATGAAGATGATAGCCCCTAGATGCCGAGGTAGCCGAAGTCGAGGTGGTTGTGGTTGGGAGACACGCAATGGCAACCTCGTTCTTCGGAGGGGTCAATGTTCGAGCGTCAATGATCAGCAGGGCGACGCAACAAAACAAGAGCAGCAACAGAGCGAGGACCTTCTTGCTTCTTCCGTCGCCCGGACGTCGAGGAGCCCAGCTAGGGAGGCCAGCGGCAGCACGCGCGTCTGTGCCGGTCAGGGTGGTCGCGCCCGCCAGAGGAACAGAGGGGGTGGATCCGTCCGGGAAGGCCATGGCAGCGACAGATCCAACTGGGAAGACGACGATCCGACCAAAGAGACAGCGGACCATCCAGGAAGATCACGACAGCAGTAGATCCAGCTTAGAAGGTCGCGGCAGCAATGGATCCAGCTGTGTCGGCGACGAAGGGGTGGGCGACGAGGGCGGTTCCAGCCGGGAAGGGACCTACGCCGAATTTAACCAAACGAGGGTCGATGACGTCGATGACGGGAGAAGCGAGAAGAATAGGCGCGGACCGCTGCTAGGCGCCGGCACGAGCAAGGAGGGGGTGGCCGGGACAAGGGAGAGGGGCTGTGCCGCCGTTGGCCGTAGACGCGTCGGAGGAGGGGCTGTCACGCCGTGCTGGGGTCGAACGACCAAGGGGAGTGGGTGACGGGGTCGCCGCGCCGGTGGGGAAAGGGCCGACAGCCGTTGGGGATGGGAGCGCTCGTGAGGCCGTGGCAGCTGCCTGCACGCACGCCCGCGTGGCCCCGGCGGCTGCTGCACACTGGCCTGAGTGGCCTTGGCGGCTGGCGGGGCGAGGCCGCAAAGAGGCCGCCGCAACAAGCAGGGGAAGGGAGATAGGCGACCAACAAAGCAGGCAGCGGCGGGCACAGATCCGGCGCTAGGGAAGGGTGGCGTGGGCTCGCCGACGAGCAGGGGGGAGAGAACCGCACACGCGGCCGGAGATGCGGCGACGCAGATGAGTAGAGAAGGTGGCCCTGTGCGCCGGCGTTGAGGGGTGCAGCATAGGGACTGCTAGAGCTCACGTCCATGGACAAGGGGGCCGAGCGCCAGGGGAGGAAGATGGCTCCCTGCGCGAGCAGGGGAGAGGAGGTGGTGGGGAGGAGGCGTCCCCGAAGGGAAAGATGATCCTCCCGAGGATGATGGCGCTAGAGGGCCCTGGCGGCTGCTTACAATGGCGGGTAGTTGCGGCTGTGGGGGTGGGAGGGGATGTTAAAGTGGATGCACTAACCGATTCAACCCAAAAGCTTAAGCTGATTGGAGAAAGTAGTCAATCCACTTATAAACTTTAACACCCCCACTCACGTGCATCCAAAGAGAAAGGCGTAAATGTGGAAATAAATGGATGAAAACACAAATAAAGCTTCTGCCAGGATTCGAATTCGTGACCACATACATAACACACACTGTCTAACAACGACCATAGGAAAAGCCCATGTGAATAGTAATAAATGAGTTTCCTGATACATTACATGAATTTTAGGTAACTTACATCCATTATAGTGATGAGTGAATCAGGCAACATTAACGACCCAACGGATGCAACATTAACATTTAACATCAACCTTGACGAAAGATCATCTCTTGACAATGTCTCCACCTGGCATGCAGAACATGTGCGCAAATGAGTAATGAATAAGAACAATGGTTTGTTATCATTAAAACAATCATCCAAGTAGAAATATTTTAACTATATTACAAGAAGTCATCTAAGTACATTTATATGATGATTAAAATATAAAGCTTGATTACTTGTATTTATAATATGTCATAAAGTCATTTTAAACCTTGTGAATTCTACATATTAATAAACATCAAATGTGCTTAAAATTATTACAAACCTGGCCCACAACAAAATCTACTGAGTCTGCGATGAATGGTTCATGGGGACCATCTCGGATTCCTGTCAAGAGGTACCGCTTCAGCAAAAAAGAAGGGGTCCAATTAACACTGCAATGTCAAAGAAAATTGTTTGACAATGTTACTTACTAGTAGTTATACTAAGCATAAAGTATAATTTAATAAAAGTCAAGATTTAAATTTATGATGACATTTGTTTTTTTTTTTGAAAACGAGTTCTGATTGAGCAGAGGACTCAAGTTTCTTGTGTGATGTTATTCTTCACATGATTATACCATGTGTTTCACTGGACATCATTCAGGTTCATGTTACCCCATTATAAAGAGTGCAAACTACAGTGCAAAACAGTGTTTTGCACGGTCATATATAGGCTCTGCTGGAGGCATCCTAACAATAAGAATCCACTCACAACTGTTGCTCACAACTGTTGTGCTGAAATTAATTCCATCTAAGATATGACAATGGCATCACTCATTGGAGGCTAGATAGGTTTGTCTCAGTGCTGTTGTAAAAGATTAAATTGTGTTATCGAAAGGTAAGTGAAAAAAATATTTTAGAACCAGCCATTAGATGGCACAGTTTGCTATATTATAATTTTACTTGCCAAACAGGGTAAAGTATTTCCTAGGTGTATTTTCACAAATAATTTTAATAAAATAAGAAAAGCACAAAGCAGACACAAACTGGCACATAGCACAAAATAATCTATAACAAGGATATGTTTTCTTTAAATATAGAAACAAAGTTTTCAAGTTTCTTCTGCATCCCATAAAACTTAAAAAATGTTCGCCGCAAATCTTGTCTGTACCAAATAACATACTCTTTAGAAAAAATACATGTTTCTACAAAACCATGAATCCCTGGTTTAAATAGAATAAAATTGAAATTCGTTACCAGCAACACTTACCGTAACTCAATGTCTCAGTCAACATAATTTATCTGGTAAAGATGAAGAATCAAAGAAATTGGTGCATCCAGATTCAGTTAAATATATTGTAAGACTATAATGTTTATTTCAAAAATGGATGGATGTGTATTCTACATCAGTGTTAAATTACAATGAAGCGAAAGGGCCTCTGGCGTAATGATTAAGGCTTCTCAGTAGCATCTCCAGGTCCCGGGTTCGATCCCCCTTGATGGCGAATTTCGGGCATGGTTAAAAAAATCCCCCCGTTGTGCCCCATCTGCTCCCGGGTTACATCCTGCGCGCCACCCTCCGGCTAGGCCGTTGCAGAGTGGGCACTGACAGCCCGCTAGTGATGGGGGGCCAGGGTTCGGGCATTTTCTCGGTCGGGACCATGTTTTGGTCTCTTCTTAATATTATACCGGGAGGACAGTTTTTCCCTACCTGGCCGAGTTTTTAAAATTACAATGAAAACTTCAAACTTTGGGTGAAAACAATGACTTTGAAACAACATAAAATTAAATGAAAATAGGTGTCAGATGTAAACAGAGTATATGACAAGTTTACAGTGTTATCCAGGTACATGTGGCCCTTTTTCTATGTCAAGTACTCAAGACAGACACCCCGCACCCTATCAGATTCTATGTGCTATTTGGCATACTACCTAAAAAATCTGTCAAATCAGACACCTACGCACATGCTGGATGCTAGCACTCACACGCAAGTTAGACAATGGCACATGCACCCCTGCCCATGTAACACTATATAACATGCATTCACAGTTTAAGACTAGCTCCAACAAGGCCCTCTAAAGGGTTCTCTACCCTAAATATAGAGGATCAAACGGTTCTTTACGCTCTCCAGCAACGTCCTCTAAACGGTCCTCTAAATTTAGAGGACGCTGCTGGATTCTCTATATATAGAGTTTCTCTAAACGCCCTCTATCCATTTGAATACTTTAAATAACCGGTTTAGCAAAACTAAAATATGTACAATACATTTAAGAGTATGATAAATACGTATGTACAAAAAATAAAATTTAAAAATGTCTCTAATATGGGTATTTGAGTATAGAGGACGTGATTTAGAGGATGCTGTTGGAGAGAAATGAGATATAGAGGTTGAAATCTTTTAGAGGAAACTGTAAAAGACAGATATAGAGGATGAATATAGAGTACGTTGCTGGAGACAGCCTTAGAAGATCTTTGAAGATATTATACATACACTGGAGACCAAGGCATGGCAGCAGCAAACTTGTGCGTCTCAAGAAAAGTATTTGATAGGACCAATGACTTTACTCTCCTTGGACGGTGTTGAGCAAATATTTGTGCCAGGAATCCACCAAGAGATGTACCATAAATGTGAACCTGCATTCTTGGACAGTACAGTATAACCTATTATTTCAAATAAATACCTTAAGTGAAGTATCATTATGTCTTCTGTTGTACATTTACATGGAATAAATTTGGCTAGCCCTAACCCTCCTACACTTATTTTTCTCAATAGAGAACAGAATATGTCAAACTTGTGCCAACTTTCTTGCCAAAGGAGCAACAAAATGCATGTCTTTTTTGTAGAATATGTAAATAGGAGTTCATTATGTTTTTATGCTTGTGGTAATAGCTAAGTATATCATGGTTGTATGTTTTGTCATTGTCATGCAAAGTTGAGTGAAAATGAAGCGAAAATATCTTCTGCAGTCACTTATATTGGTGCAAGCGTGCAATCAAGCAATTTGATGCATTTAATCTAGATCCAATGGTGACTGTTATTTTACATTTAACCCCTCCCACCTGAAACATGGTACATATTTTACTTTCAGCCCTTTCCACATAAAACCATTGGATCTAGATTGGATGCTCTGGATGATTGATTGCACACTTGCATCAAAGAGTGATTGCACAGGGTGTCCTCGAAAATGAAATAATCAAATTCAAAATTTTAGCAGAAAAAACATTAACAAAATGCATGTAGTTTCAAGAATATTGTCATACTAATCAAGGGTGGCCAAAAAGAGAAAATGTGAATCACTTGTAAGTTAGTAGCCTAATCAAGATACAAACGCATAAGGAAAACATGGTAATGTTTCCTTACATGATGGATATTCATGGAGTCCAAAAATTTTTCAAATGAATGAATCCATTCATGGTGATTCCAAACTTGAGGAACGTCAATAGATATTACTCGATAACCCTGAAAGAGATACAGTGTTAACTGCACAGCACTACCACAATTTGGATGCCTTTCAAAGCATGATATGATATGATTTGCAGATAGGCAGCAGATGAAGGTAACACATGAACTCTCAAACTTCAGATAATAGAAATCAGAATAGATGTGAGTTGGTGGGAAAACATTAAACTCCCAAAGCATGTACCTTCATACAAAGGGACATAATCTGTTTATAGTATACATCAGCCGTTCCTGCAATTCCTGGGATACAAACAAGAGGTGGCACAACCTTGGGTCCAAAGTCATAGTACCTCCACAGTTTTGACCCAATCTACAAAGTCTCCATGGACAAGGAATAGTTCAGAAACTAGTCACACATATGGCACAAATTAAAAATATTAAACATAGAAAAAACACGTTCAGAACTTTTGTATCAAAAGGGATATAACACATTAAAATCATACTAAACTAATAGGGATCAATATGAAGTTAGGACAAGCTCCTGACTAAATATAAAACGGATTGTAAACACGATAGTATAACATGAACAGACTCATGGGACTTATAAGTAGATTGACAATTCATGTAATAACATGTAATACTACTGGACATAGTCAATGCATAAGTAATTAAGTATGCAATGTCAAATAAACCCATTTGCAATATCATGTCCTTTGCATGTGCACTATGATGTAAAAAGATACAAATTCCAACAGCAAGAAAAAAACAACAGGTTGCAACACACCATAGGGTATGTAGCATGTAACTGATGATGCACTTGGTCAATGTGTGTTGAAAGGTAAGACATCTCATTTGGTCAGCAGATCCGTCTTAGGGCTTGTTCGGTTATTGTTATTCCATGTAGATTAGAGTGGTTTGAGTGGGTTTGGAATGGATTTTTGACTTGCTATGGATTTAAACCGACTCAATACCATTCAATCCACATGGATTGAAGAACAACAGAACAAGCCCTTAAAATGAAATTCACTCCTTTTTGCTAAGTCGTTACATTTCAATTGCCTGAATTTTCAGACAACAGTCTTACAGAACCAACTAGTACCATTAAAAGGACAACTCAAAAGAGACAACTCACATTTCTTTTCTATAGCCCAACAATGACAAAATTACATATCTGGATAACAACAAATAAACAGGGAGCTGAAATATACAAGAAGTGTATTGCTAAATAACTTGGCTAAGCAGACTAAGTACAGAGATATGGAACGAAAGTAAACTAAGGGGATGTTTGGATCAGCTAGGGCTAATTTATTAGCTGGAGCTAAAAATTAGCTAATACTCCTTCCATTCATTGATCTACATCGTTTTATCCTTCGGCACAGTGACCAAGGAGCAGCAAAGGATCGGCAATTTCCAATTAATCACCGCAGTCCTCTTAATGCCCTGGCATTCATTCGTTTCACCAAGTAATCGTGCGCTAACGCTGCTGAAAATGACGTTAGCCGGCCCATAATAGCTCGCTCACGTATGTGGCCCCGTATGGCCATGCATGCATCTAATTTCACCAGCTGTGCTCACGTCCTCTTCCCGCGCCTGCAACCAGCCCTTTTTCGTTTGACATTCTATTAGATGCGGGACTACAGAACAAAATTTTACCGCCAATCAAGGTTTTCAAGTCGATAAGTCGAGTCGAGTCGACAAGATACCGACTTGGTGACTAGTCGATAAGTCAGTCGACTAGTCGTCGACTTGCCAATATAGTGCCTGTTTTGCCTATATAATAGCTTCATATAGACAATATAGCATTTACATATGAAGAAAGAGCATGTTTTACCTCATTTGAAGCTTGAAACTGAACGAAAACTGAAATAAACAGCAAGTCTTACCTCATTTGAGGCCTCAAACTAAACCAAATCAGCCACATAAGTGATAAGTCATAAACTCATAAGTCATAACAGTCATATAGTTCAAACTGGAAAACAAATAGCAAGAAAATATAGTTCAAACTTGAAAGGAAATAAGCTTCATTAGATAGCTAAGCTGTTGCTGCAGCTAGATAGATACTAGATAGTAGATAACCTAAATATCCCCCAAATCAAGATCATCCATTGCATTTTCTCCCAAATCAAGAAAATATGTTGTGTAATGGGCCTTTGGGCTGTTTGGGCTGAACTGGGGCACAAGTCGCCCGACTTGCCAGACCAAGTCGACGACTAGTCGACTGAGAATTTCCAGTCGTTGACAAGTCGCCAGACTTGCCAGAAAAGTCGAGCCGGCTCCCCAAGTCGAGCTCCCAGGACCGACTGGATGACTTGTCGACGACTTGAAAACAGGGCCGCCAATGCATCAAAATTTCATTCCCCCCCCCCTCCTCAAGGTCGTTACCATGCCCTATATAAATAACCATGGAGAATCACTATGCCCAGGTAATTCCAGCAAACTATCCCCCTCGTTTCCTCTCTTTCTCTATCTCGGATTCATGCTGGAGAACCAAAGAAATGCCGGGATTAGATATCGATTTAAACCTACAGCCACCCGAATCAGGTCAAATCTATCCCATAGATTGGGATGACATTGCCGAGTTTGATGCCCTGCTCATGAATTCAATTATGTCATGGTTGGGACGATGGAATTCAATGTGCTCCTTCACTTATGTTTCTGTTTTGCCACGTCTTCCTGGTAACGGTTTCATTATTCCGTTTTTATTTCGTGCCATAGATGACGAAGATGGAGCAGATGGAGTGCAAGGTGATGGAGTTCATGTTTCTGCAGACACATCAATAGATGGTTTTCACGTTCCTTCGGTGCAAGGAGATGCAGCAGCAACCAATGTTTAGTTTAAGCTTTTTTTCCTTTGATCGATTCTGTCAGTGTATGAGTGTCCACTGTCCAGTTCATTTCAGTTTAGATGTTGCTTCATAGGGAACAGTCCAGTAGAATCTAGTTTCAGTTAAGGTTCAGTTAATTGTGTTTTAATCTATTTTCAGTTTAAGTTCAGAGATCAGTTAGATGGCTTATTGGTTCATTCCTATTGCTAATTGTCATAACCTGGGGCTACACCATTGCCTTGCACGTAACATGCATTAGAATTTCAGTGAATTGCAACAGAGTTTGACTGTTTTCATACAACTTCCAGGTTCCGATGACAAAAAGAGGAAGTACTATCAGGACGATCTAAAGATCACCATATACCTTGACTTGTTAGCAAAAGCTGATCCTCCTACACTTCGTCGTGGAGTTTTGAAATAAGTATATGTTTGGTGTCCCTTTAAGAGTTGTATAGGCCATTTGGAGCAAAGTGTTGGCTGCATGAAGCTCCATGTCCGTAACTAGGACATCAGCAGCATCACTTCGATCAATATCAGTAAATGTTTCTTGGGAGTCAGGCACTTCAGATTCACCAGCCAAAAAAAATATATAACAAAACGCAACTCAGTCGCGGAAGAATTGTTGGATTCATTGCAGGAATCTGACACCATGCACAAGACCCTGATCGGCGGCAGTGCCCTGGCACTCCATTGTAATCAACGAAAGTTATGGTGAGGTGCGACGGTGAAGGACGATCATGGCGGCGTGCGCCACGACATAATGGTGTGATGGACTCCTAACAGGATGGGACGGAGAGATATTTGAAGCAACGGGAGAAGAGCCGAAGCAACAAAGGTGCAGCATATACGAGGAGTCACGGACGTGCGAGGACGAAGCGAACCCGTGGTCCCAATCTAATACCATGTAGACTCTTGGATTTTTTTTTCAGACGAGGTAGATAATGAACGGAGGGAGTAACTAGCGTTGGGTGATCCAAACAGGACATAGTTAGGGACAGCTAGCGAGTTAGCTCACAACTCCAACATAGCCCACCTATTAGCCCCCTATGTAGATGAGCAAGAGGGGCTAAAATCAGCTGGCTAACGAGAAATAGCAGCCCTATGAATCAAACAGGCCCCTCTGGAGAAAGTTGAGCAGAACATTACAAGTATACACATTGTAGTGTCTGGAGAGATATCATCAGATTCAGGTAAAGATACTGTTCGGATTCAATATTACCACACCAAATTACACCAACCAACGAGTTCCTGCGGATCGCCGACCACAGAAAGCTCCTCACCCGAAATTCGCTTCATATCCAGCCCAATTCAGATGATCGCATACGAAGCAACGACGAAACCGCTCCAACGATCAAACTTCTGACGAGACGCTGCCGCCTAAGGCGAGTACCCATGCCCATAAAACCCGGACGCAAGGGGAAGAGACTGCAGTGAGATGGGAGGGAGGGAGGCGAGGCGCGCGCGAACTCACGGAGATCTTGTGGAGCGGGACGACAGATTTGAAGTAGACATAGTCCCCCGGGGAGGCCGCGCCGCCCCCGACGCCCTTCATCTCCCGCTCTCCTCTCTGGTTCGCTGCGGCTGCGGGTGTCGTGGGCTCGTGGCAGTGGCAAGATGGAGTTCAGGAAGCCGCAAAAGGGGAAAAATCCCTCAACCTGACTGCGCCCTAGAGCCTACGGCCTGGTTTGGTATGGAAATTTGAGTGAATCCACGGGAGCAAATTCATTGGATCACTCGGTTTTAAAAAACTGAGTTATAAAAATTATGTTGATTTTAAATACCTCTATCTCTACTATTTTATACTTAAAGCACCAGTTTCAACGGTCATCTTTTTACAAAAAAAGTCTTTATATTTCTTCCAAATCAATTCAGCGTAAAATGTTAAAAAAACGGTGCAGAAGATGGGTTATGTTAAAAATTAGTGCAAGGGTAGGGGTTTGAACCACACAGTGATGGATGAAGGATGGAGGTTAGTGCAAGAGTAGGGGTTTGAACCCACACAGTGATGGATGAAGGGTGGGTGAGAGACACTAGATAAAGTTATCTAACCAGTAGAACATAATGCTCAAATGTTTATAATATTAAATATAAATTGTATATATATATATATATGTTTTTTAAAAATAAAAAAATTTGTCAGGCCGGGCCAGCACTACGGGCCGAGGCTACGGCCCAAACACCGTACAGCGCTCGTGTCGAGTTAGCCCAAGCACTATTAAATGGGTCGTGCCTCGGATCGGCTCGCCACACACGGCCCATTTGGTTATCTATACCTCCGCACGATAATGATAGTACTCGCCTTACTTGTCACCACCTCGTTCGTCATTCTACTTCTTTTCTCTCTCCCCTCATGCCTTCACCCCATTCTCGGCAGAGGGCGTAGGAGCATGCACATCCTCCCCGTATTCGTCCGACACCAGCCCCGACATCGACTCGCGCAGTGGCTATTACACGTCTACGAGGACGTTTCACATCATGCGCGCACCATCGTTTTTGCTGTCGTCGACGTCCCGTTCGTCTTCCTGGCCTTCGCCATGTTCTTCCTTCCCAACCTGCTGCCCCCGCCTACGATCGCAGCCGCGAGCCGACCGACGCTCGTCGACGCAGGTACGGGGCGAGTCGGTAATGCTCCTGGCCTTTCTCCGTGCGTGCCGTCGAGGAGGATATGGTGGCGCCTGCCACGCTTAGGTTGTCTTGGCGATGAGGAGTCCAAGTCTGAGATATCGGACAACCAAGGTGTAATACCCAAAATGTATACAGGAATACTATATTGGATTTCCTTATTTTATGTGCCCAATTTGCATCATAAAAAGAGCACACATATAATTAAGAGTGATTAATTAAAAAAACAAATGATACAAAAATAAAAGAAAGTGCATCTTGTTGGAGTTTTATGTGCTTGTGCATTACATAAAATAATAAGGATAATAATAATAAGATAATAATTACTAGAAGTTGAATCAAACTCTAAATTTGAAAGTAGGTTTTGAAAATAAGAAGAAGAGAAAGGATATAAAAATATAAATAATATAATTATATATCTAAAATTGGTATTCTTAATTTCACAAAAATAATAGAGAATAAATTTGGCACAAATTCGAATTTAAGTTCGAATTCAAACTAAACTTAGAAATGAAGAAAATAGAAAGAAAAGATAAAAAGAAAAAGAATAAAAGCTTCGTGGGCCGACTACCTCCATTCTGGCCCATTTCACTCCCCTTGCACCAGCCCAAGCCTCACGCGCGATTGACCGGGGGCTCGTTACGCTGTCACGCGGCCCCACTTGCTTGTGCGCCCTCCTGAGCTCGCCTGGGTCGCTGCTGGTGGACCCGACAGGTCAGACCCATCCCTATCGGAGGTCGTTGCGGCCGAACGCTTCATCTCGCGGAGCTTGCCGTCAAACTCGAAGAAGTCGTTGCGGCCATGACTCAGCCCACACCTATATCTGTGGCCACGACCCCTGCCCCGTCTCGTCCACTTCTTGGCACTCCTCACGCCCACGTCCCCAACCAAGCTAGTCTCCATCCGCCGTAAAAACAGTGAGGGCCGAGTACCGCCGCACGGGGCAAGCCTTCCCCCTCGCCGATCTGGGCGAGTTGTCGTGCTGTGGTAAATCGCGGGTGTGTGAAGCCGTTCGAGGCCTTGGCGGGAACTACTGGGCATCGAAACCGGCCGGAATTCCTCGCCGTCACAGGGGAATCACCGTGGAACCCCACCGCGGCGTGGCCAAGTCTCCCCGTGGTGAAATAACTGGTATGATGGCCTTGTCATGATTCGCCTTTGTCCCCTGTATGTGTCGCAGGAATACCTGGATCAATTTGGTCATAGGGTGCTAGGAATTAACCGGCCGGTGTGCATCTCTGCCGTGGCTTTGTGTGTTGCCGTGGTCAGGCCCAATTCTCCGCCGATTTTTGGAATTGACGCCACCATAGTGTTCGCCCTAGTTCCTCTTTGTGTAGCATCACGATAGGCTCGTGTCGCGCTCTGGCGCGCCAGATGGCTTGCCGCCGGTGAGGGCACCGCCGGGACCTTTTCCCCGTCGCGGCAAGTAGAGCGGGGGGTTGAAGATGGGTGGTGGATCGTTGATCCTGAACCCAACGGCTGTGATCATTAGGGCGCATACCGATTCGCGATAAGGTTCCGTGTCCACTAGATGTTAATCAAACGGTCCACGATGAATCTAGGGCACTTTAAATCAGCACCATAGATCGCGGATCCGAGGGCATCGTTTGCGTATCGGTTCGGGTTGTAACCGATTTAATCCACACCGTGCAGATCTAATCCAACGGTCCAAACCCCATTGTACCCCTTCGTGATAGCGTTTTGCATAAGAGACCCCGTAGAAGTTAAGTATCAACCCGCGGTCCATATCCCTGTACCCTGTGTGATAGAAGACGCGGCCCGATCTTCCGTGAGATACGATAACTTGATTGAGTGGAGATCTCGACGTTGATGATCCAAGGCTCCGAGCGAACGGTTCCTCGCAATCACTACACCACGGCTCCGTTGGTTATCACCCGTGGCACACGAATGACCTCGCCACGAAGGCTTATCCCTACAAGCGCAATCAAGAACACAAGCAACAACAGGAAAGAAACGCAACCAAAATTGTATTGATTACGGGATGGGGTCTCACAAACCGATGATGGCGATACTGTTCGATGACAGAATTGATCTAAGCAAAACCCAAAACCTAATGTGGCGGCTGCTGAATAAATAGAGTGTTAGGGCGTGCGTGACCCCTGGACTCGCCCCTAATGGGCTTCGACGCGATACACGGCCCAACGGCCCAACAGACGATGTCGCAGCACCAAAAACAGAATCTGAACGCTGAATTGTTTTGACGATTCCCGTTGACTCCGGATGAATTTTAAGGTGGAACTAGTTGGGTTGGTTAGATAATCTCCTTATCTTTCCAACCATATCAAGTCCGTCGCAATCAGAGTCCGGATGCATCCTAGGCGTCCATTTTAGTGTAGACTGGTCCTGGAACCCGAGATGGAGTCGCAGTCGAGTCGGACTTGATCTCCTTCCTGTTGTGGTCGCCCTTGCTGCTCCTCCTCAACACTTTGGCCTTTCCCAAGTCCTTGCTAGTCCTCTCCAAGTTACCTAATCATCAAAACATCCATGGCCCCAAGCATAAGCTCTGAAACACAATTGACTAGGATAGAACGTACCTGGAGATTTAGCTGTCGTGCACGAGATCGTGTTATCGGTCCATTCATTCTATGTATAGAAGTGATGTCCTCATCATCCTCCTCCTCTTGAATTGGAGTCATCCTCGACTCGATCTCATCTTCGTCACCCATATATGGCTTCAAATCTGAAATGTTAAAGGTGGAACTAACCCGAAAATCTAGAGGCAACTCAGGTGGTAATCCAGGGGGAATCTCAGAGGGAAACACATCCATATACTCTTGCAAAAGGTTAGCAATAGCCGGTGGCAAAGCAATAGACGTATCATCAATGGAATAGAAAACATTTTTGCACACTAAGGCATAGCAAAGTCCAACAGAGGCATGTAACTCATCAAGGTCAGATTTAGTGGCTAGCAAAGTAGGAGTTTTTAACTTAATAGGTTGCTGATTTTCAGAGTTCATAACACCTTTTTGCTTAGCATTAGTCTTTTTCTCATGTTCAAAGTGGACAATTTCAGTGGGAGTCATAGGAAGCAACACAATTTCTTTCCCTTATGCATGAAAGTATATTTATTAGATCTACCATGGTGAATAGCATCAGTATCAAACTCCTAAGGATGTCCCAGTAAAAGAGAGCAAGCATCCATAATCACCACATCGAAACCAGCAAAGTCATAGTAAGAGCCAATAGAAAAATGCACCCTTGCTGTTTTTGTTACCTTGAACTTACTGCTGTTGTTAAACCATTGAATGTGATAAGGGTGGGGATGCTCTCGTGTGGTCAAGCCAAGCTTCTTGACCACCTCAACGTTAACCAAGTTGTTGCAGCTACCACCGTCAATGATGGTATGTACACGGCAGTCCTTAACGACGAGGAACATGTTGAAGAGGTTGTGGCGCTGTCTGTTGTCGTCGTCACTAGCCGTGGCACTCAAAGCTCGTTGCACAATCAAAGCCTTATAGGTCTCGGTCGTTGTTGTACCAAGAACCTCTTCATCACCATCATAAGTCTCTGCAATGTTAGCTCCAACAGTATCTTCATCTTCAACATCAGAAGCACTAACATACGCACCATCACCAGTAGCAATGTATGCCCGTTTGCTGGGGCAATCTCGCTGAATATGGCCAAGTCCCTGTAACACCCTAGGTGTTACTCAGGGTGTCCACCCAGGGCTACCCCATTTTACCTATTATCACATGTGGGTTAGTTGAGCAAAGTGCATCAAACTTGGAGTTCAAGGTCCTAAGCAAGTGCAACCCATCTTGGATATCATGTCTTAGCTTGTCATGCACATCTAAGGGGAGAATTTCCCAAAACCCTAAAGCAAACCCCTCTTGGGCAATAGGAACCCTAGATGTAAGTATGATCAAAAGGGCATGTAAACCTTATGATCATGGCTTAGGCCAAATATAAAAGTAGTAGTATACTTCATAACCTACAAATAATAGTAAGGAAGTAACCCCAAAAAGATTTCAGAAAAGCCCCAAAAAGTTCACCAAAGGTTGAGCACAAGAGAAAATTTTAGGATTTTCCTAAGTCTAAAAACTAACCTTTGAACAAAGATCCCACATGTTCACCTTAATCCAAAATTCAAAACACTTCGACCCAATTGACAAAGTGGCGCCAAATTAACCCTAGAATGCCCTAGAAAGAGGTGACACCTACCCTAGGGCGTTTGACACGACTTGGCACCATTTTTGTCTCGGTTTGGACCTAGCTGACATAGCCAACTTCTCACCCCTCTATCTCCCTACCCCGACCATATCTTGACTTGGAACTCACAGCAAAAAGGTAGGATATGGAGCAGGGAAGAGACCGTACACAGTGACTTTGCCAAGATACGCACGCTAATGTGCTCAAATCTGTCGTTGAACCATGGCAGAAGCGAGCTCCCACGTGTTCGACGCGGGCTGACACCTGGGGGCGCGCTCAGAGCACGCCCGCGCGCGAACCCCCGCGCGCCCACGGCCGCCCGTGATCACGCCCACGCCACGGCTATAAAGCCCGTCCCAGTGCTCGGCTACCTTCCCCATTGCCTCCTCCGTACCGCGCCTAACTCCCCCGAGCCAGCCCTTAGCTCCGGCGACCTCCCCGCGACCCGCCAGAGCCGCTCGAGAGCCACCACCGTGGCCAGCCCCTTTCTCGTCCTCCTTCGTTCGATCCAAGCCATCAGATAGCTTCCTTGTGAGGCCGTGAAGCTTACTCAAGCTTGAACCGAGGACCCGCGTCACCGGAATAGCGAAACCGTGCTCGCCGGAGTTCATCACCCCGCCGGCGCACGTGGACCGGGTAAATCACTGCGCCATTTTTCGATTCAATGCACAGATAGCCTCTACACCACCCCGGGAAGCTCACCGTGCCGTTGGATTGGACTAGGTCGCCGTGGTTTGGCCGGCACACCAACCGCCGACGAGGACCCCCGCCTGCGCACATCGATCGAGCGATTCCGGCCATCCCCGCCGTCGAGCCGTACATCGCTGTGACCGCCAGAGCCTCCCCGAGCTAACCCTACCCCTCGCCGGACCTATCTCGCCGCCGGTAAGCCGCGCCACCCCTTTCTTCTCTGCGGTTACTGTTTACACTTGGGAGGGACCGCGGGGGAGAGGAAGAGAAAGTCAGGGGGTTTTGCGCATTGTCAGTCACACAGAGGAATAGTGGCGCAAGGGTAGAACTGCGAAGATTAATTAGGAAAGACACTGGGGACCTCGGTGTAAACTGCTTTTTCAGAAAACCTTATTAAACCTGACTTTAAATTTGAACAGAAACTTTGAAAATCCATAACTTCTGTTTAGTTCATCCAAATTTGGTCAAACCAATTTTATCAGACTCTAAATAATATAACCTACTTAAGAAAAATATAAAACCCCCTATGTACTACAGAAAACTTTAGGGTTCTAAATTAATTATTGTTTTGGCCAAAAGCTAAATAATGGGGATAAAAATAGTTGCACTATTTGATTAGGGTTATAAAAATTTGGAGGAGTTTCTATCCATTTACTGACCTGTTTAAAAATATTAAACCTCTCTGTCCACCCCATTAAATTAGTTTTGGCCATTCATTTTACAATATGCTTAAGATTAAGAAAAATAGAAAAGATGATTTAAATAATGAACCAGAGGGCACCCCTATTTTTGTTAGAGTACTTATTCCATGTAGTTTACTAGAAAAATCTATCATACCCTGGTGTAGTATAAAATAAGTAGGATCCCTTTTATTTTAAGAAAACAAGGAAAGCTTAGAAAAACCCTACAAAAATAACCCTAAGGTGAAAACACCTCAAACCTTGGGATGACAAATGATTGGTTATTATGAACATAGGAAAAATACAAAATCTGTTGTTTGATATTTTTCAAATGACAAGTTAGTTATAAGCACCTTTTTGGCATAAAACTTTAGAAAATCACAACTAAATAATCACCAATTAATTTTTTGTGATTTTTGGCATAGAGGTTTATTGTTACAGTTAGATGCCAACAAAAATAACCCTTAGAGCAGAACCTACTCATAGTTAAGAGTTGTAGTACAAAGTGGCCCATTTTACACAACTCTTGTTATTTTTGTCGAAAGCATAGCCTTCATATTTTAGGCCTCAAGTTCTTACAACACGCTAGAATAGCAAATGGCAACCCACTGTAATTTTTACAGAATTTTTGGAAAATGTTAAACCACTGTCGTAGTTCAAACCTACACTAGAAACCATAAGTAGAAAATGAAGAAAGGGAAAAGTGAATAACAGGAAATTGGTGTCATCCTAAAAACTATTTATAACTTGTCCACTGAAGTTTATAAAGGCAATACCAATTCCCTATACTTATCCTCAATAAAAACTTAAACCTAAAAGTGATAAACATAACCCACTAAAAGCCCCGCATGACCAAGGAACCCTAAGTTACTCCTTAACTCAGTTTTCTTCTTTAGCATAATGTTATTAAATCCTGCATAATCATGACATAGATGTTCATTGCATTCGATAGACTGTAACCTTGCTGACGGAGAGTACGTCCTCGTGCCGGAGCAAGGAGCTGCTCAGGAGGTAGCCTCGGATCCAGTACCCGAGTCTGCACCAGAGGATCTGCCTGCCCCAGCCTTGGAAGGCAAGCCCCGGTTTATGCATAACCTGTTTATTATGCTATTTTACTACACTTAATGATTGTAGGATTGAATGTGCACTTAAGTGTAGGAGTTGTTTGAAACCTGTTGGGGACTTGCTCTAAAATACTATGAATTAAGAGCAAGGCAACATAAAATGTTAAATATTGATGTTCTTCGTCCGCTGAAGCGTTATTTCCCCAAGGATTCGATGAACTTCGGACGAAGGTTATAATAACAAAATTACGAAAGTATCACCTTCGTAATTTAATTCTCGAAGGTAATGCGGAATAACGCAGGACATAAAGCATTAAAGATAGTTAAATTGGAAATAAATGACATCATTTATTATGCTATATAAATCTTAAATATTTAAACATAATATTTAAATACATTTATACCTCTGCCTTGACAAATGATAATTTCCGGGTGATGCGATTGCAATTACAGGAATGCCTGAACAGTAAAGGAATACTGTTCACTATTTATAGGCACAGGACACAGCCTGTGAACAATTACAATCATACCCCTCATAAAAGTTTACAACATCGACTCAAACTCTTATGGACTAAAAGGTCATTCTATCTTTAAGTCGGTTTGTAATTCCGAAGCTTCATTAACGGCACCCTTCGGCATTATGTACAGACAGCTTCAACCGAAACTGTTTCTTCCTGCAGGACCTTCGGCGACGAAGCATGGTCCCAACAGTAGCCCCTTCGCGGTGCTAGATCGTTTTTCGTAACGAGCTTGATCCGTGAAAAAAGTCTCCTAGGCTTCAGGAAGCCGAAGGTCCGAAAAACACCTTCCCGGAGCTCGTTGTCGAGAAACGATACAGTTTCAGGTTCACTATTTTGGTCTTTGCGGCCCACCGTGCAGCGGGTGCGAGCAGCTGTTTGCCTGGTGTAAAAATCCTGACGATTCACCTTCTTACCTGCAGCACTATATAAACAGACATGTAGGTTTGAAGTTACCACAGCATTCATTGCTATTGCACTGTTTTGCTGCCAAAAATTTTAACCATAGCCGAAGCTCGACTCTCGGATTCAGGCGAAGCTCCAATTTGGTGTCTACTTCGTCAGGAGAAAAGCTTTGGGAGAAGAGGTTATTTAGTTCCCGAGAAATCTTTCAAGAAATTCAAAATTGAATGGCCAGATTGCGCTCTACTGCTAGAGTTGAGCGTGAGGGAGACGAAGTCGAAGGTGCAGAGACTGTTCCTATCTCCGAAGCAATGCAGCGATCTAGATTGGTGACTTCGGAAAGAATCCCTACTGCCGAAACAGAACAGGCTGCTGCCGAAACAGAACAAGCTGCTGCCGAAGCAGAACGAGGAGATATTGAGGAAGCTGATTCTGACGATGATTACCATATCGCAGTACCGAGCAAGCCTAGCCATTTGGACTTCGGGAAGTCGACTATCTCCAAGGCTGATTTCTCCAAAATGGTGAAGTCGGGCTATTTCAGAGAAAATGAGAAGAAGCTACTTCGCTTTGGGGAGAGGAGACTACCCCGAAGCCAGAAAAGGATGAAATAGTTATTTTCAAGAGTTTAAGGCTGGGTTGAGATTTCCTTTGAATAGAATGATTTCTGATGTGCTGCAAAAGTTTAGGATCTATTTTCACCAACTGACTTCTAACGCCATTGTCAGGCTTAGCGTTTATATCTGGGCTCTCCGAAGCCAGGCGGTGGAGCCGCTTGCCGACAGCTTCTATCGAGTACATGAGCTGCATTACCAGACTAAGGCCAGAAAGGATGGGTTGCACGAAAATTTTGGTTGTTACAATTTTGCCTATCGGAAGACCACAAAATTTCCTGTGATTAGCTACCGAAGCAAATGGCCGGCAGGCTGGAAGTCAGAATGGTTTTATGTCAAAGTTAACGAAGACAGAGAGAAGCTAGTACAGAGCCCTCTTGAACTGATCTTCGGAGAAACAAGACCCCGTTGCAGAATGACAACTGAAGGTCCAACTTGGGCCGCACTGGCTGAATTCAAAATTATTGCAGAACACGTTGGCACTAGAGATTTAGTGCAGGAATTTCTGGCCTTCAGAGTATTTCCGACTATGAAGGAGTGGATTATGCCGAAGCTTAAAGGAGAAAAGAAAGAAGGGGAGCTTGTCCGACTACCCTATTATTATAAGTTTAAGAAATATTTTAAAGCACCCTGTCAAGAATGGCTCGATACAATTGAAGTAATGAGTAATGAAATCCTTGGAAATTACTCCAAAAAAGAGGACCAGCTGATGACAGCAGTCTTCGGCACTCGGCCGAAGCGAAGGCTGAACAGGGTGCTTGATGCCATAGGTTTTGAATATGCTGATTATGATCGCCTGGGCGGAGATGCTGGAGGCCCAAAGCGAAAAAGAATTTCCAGCGCTGCTGACGAAGAGGTCGCCAAGGTAACCAAAAAGAAAAGGGGAGATTCTGAAAAACTTAGCCCTGAAGAGTTGAATCCTGAGCCGAAGGTGGCCACTGCAGGAAAGAGGAAAACTGCATCTCCAGAACCAAGAACGTTGGTTCAAGAAGAAGATACTCCTGCAACGCCTTCTGCTGTTGAAGTAGAAGAGATTATGAAGGTAATGACTGAACCCTTGCCTGTCAAGCTAAGTCCGCTGGCGTTGGAACTGACGAAGTTTTTTCAGAAGGACAAGGCAGCTTCGGCAGAAGAAGGTCCTGCACTGCCAAAAAAACGAAGGATTATTCAAATAGCAGATGTAATTCATGGGACACCGTTACCGACACCGGCATCAAGAATTGCTATTGACCAGACTGCCGAAACTGCCGAAGCTAAAGGCGCCGCAGCCGAAACCACCAGAGCGGAGACCTTCGAAGCTGAAACTGGCGCAGCCGAAGCTGCCGGGGTTGAAACTGGGGCCACAGAAGATCTGAACCTAGACGAGACACTTGAAGTTATTGATAACATACTCTTAAAAATGACTGAGGAAGAATCTGCTGTGGCCGCGGCGAGCACAGGCACTGAAAAGGGGAAAAAACAAGCTGAAGACATTTTGGAGGGGGAAGATTTTGAATTTCAAGATTTACTTGGGCAAGAGCTGACAGACGCTGAAAAAGCAGAGCTTAAAAGATGTGCCATAGCCTGCGGATATAAGCCAGGGGCTACACTATTTGGTGGGGTTAACGAAGGAAAACTGAAGTGCCTTCGAAACCGCAGCGAAGCTAAAATTGTTAGAACTCTCTGCAAAAACATTGGCTTGCCGAAGCTGGAAGCGGACCTCAGCCGTTACCAACGGCACCATATCGCCGGAAGTTTGCTTTATGCTAACTTCAAGGTAACAAATATTTTTGTTATTTTATTATTATTATTATCTTTTTGGTCGTTTTCTAACGAAGATCGTTTCGACAGAGCATACTGTTAAGTAAGGTTCTAAAAATGCAACAAGATCTCGAAGAAGAGAAGAACAAAGCCGTCATCCAAAATTTGGCTGAAAAAGTTGAAAATTACGAAGCTGATTTGAAAAAGAAGGATTTCACGATCCAAGATCTTGAAATGATGGTCAAAGAGCACGAAGGTGCATTAGAAAAGAAAGATTTTGTTATTCAGACTATGGAGGGTTCTTTGGCTGAAGTCCAAACTGAGAATAACAGCTTAAAGAATGAATTGCTCCAACAGTCAGAAAAATTTGAGCAAGAAAAGAAATATCTCGAAGCAAGCCTGAAAACTGAGGTGGATAAAAATTCAAATTTGCAGAAATCCTTTAAAGAACTTCAAGAGAAATGCCTAAGCTTCGGCAGCCGATGCGTGCAACGGCTGAAGGATGTGTTTCATTCTGTCAGAGCCAGCTCTGCAAAATTTACACCTTCAGATGATAATCTGCCCAGCACGTTAGAATATATTGAAGGCGAGGTTGATGCCCTTGACGAAGTTATTGGTGGGCATGCCGACTTCTGCGCCCTGGTAGCTTCTCGGGGCACAACCACCGCTTTTCTGAAGGCTGGCTGCGCGCATGGAAATATTGTGAACAGACCAAACTTCAGCTTGTCAGCATCAGATCTGATAGATATCCCAAGCCTAGCCCGAAGCATTGGAAATAGATTCATGACCCAGATCTGGGTAGGTGGCGGGCGAAAAATGGCGGGTGACGAAGCTCGAAGTCATCTTAAGCCGGTAAGAAACTTATATTTGTTACTTTTACCTTCTCCTTGAAATTTGCACCTTTCTTATTCTGCTGTTTGATATACGCAGGATGACGAAGCTGGAGAATGACGAAGTTAAAGTTTGACGAAGCCTAGCCTGAAGCTTGATAGTTGTTTACAATATACTTTCCTGCAAAAATTCTGGAGAAACTTTTGTAATATAGTTATGGAACAACTTATGTAAATTTGTACATACCTTATAATATATTTTGTTTCTGCTATCTGCGTACAATCTGCTTTGCTGTGGACGAAACTTCTCTTTTGAGCCGAAGGCGAAAAACACCTTCCCTTCTTTTCGTACACAACGAAGCATAAAAATTTTCCTTCGAGTTTTTCCTCATCGCCGAAGCATCTGTGTTTTTGTGCGGTATAATGATGATTCTATATATGTCTAAATGCATGTTTATGAATGCAAATGACATGATGAGATGCATTGTGCAAATGAATATCAAAATACATAATCATAGTCCTTCAGCGTTGACTTTTCGTTGTAAACCTCCCTTAGGAGCTTCTTCGCCTTTTACTTTCAGCAGAATCAGCGCTTATTTTTCACTGTAAGCCTCCCTTAGGAGCTTCTTCGCCTTTTACTTTCAGCGGAATCAGCGCTTATTTTTTGTTGTAAGCCTCCCTTAGGAGCTTCTTCGCCTTTTACTTTCAGCGGAATCAGCGCTTATTTTTCGCTGTAAGCCCTGCATTCCCTTAGGAACGACTTTTGAGCTTCTCCCTGTTTCCTTTTCTTTTTCCTTTTGCATTTACATTTACATTTTTTGGGGGATATCACTCTCATAAAATTGAAATAAGGAAAATTACATGTTGTGGCCCCATTAAAAACCTTTCTCCCCCTTTGGAAAGGAAAAGGGTGCCACGAAAAAGAATATAAAAAATTACATCAAGCTAAACATAATATCGTCGAAGCTCATCCACATTCCATGATCTAGGAATGTCGTTGCCGTCCATATCCTTCAATCTGTAGGAACCGGGTCTTGACGAAGATACTACCAAAAAGGGGCCTTCCCACTTCAGCTGTAATTTGCCTGCTGTCTCAGGGTTGGCTACTCTTCGAAATACCAAGTGTCCTGGTTCAATGTTCTTCAGCTTGACTTTTCTGTCACGCCATTTTATTGTTTCAGCTTGATATTTATTGATGTTTTCCACAGCTTGAAGTCTGATCCCTTCAATAACATCTTTTTCTACAGAGCAATCAGCTTCGTCTTTGTCTTCTGCCGAAGCTACTATCCTTATTGATCCTGCTTTGGCCTCTTCTGGGGTTATTGCTTCATCACCGAACAATAGTTTAAAGGGCGTAAAACCTGTTGACCTTGACATGGTTGTATTATGGCTCCATACCACTTTGATTAGCTCGTCAGGCCATTTTCCCCTGGGCTGATTGAAGATTGACTTCATTATTCCTGTCATTATGATCCCATTAGCTCTTTCGACAAGTCCATTTGACTCTGGGTGTCGAACTGATGCAAAATGGATCTTTGTGCCAATTTGATCACAAAATTCTCTGAAGGCTTCAGAATCAAACTGTGTCCCATTGTCCACAGTAATGGCCTTCGGTACTCCGAAGCGACAAACAATGTTCTGCCAGAAAAACTTTTGAATAGTAAATGAAGTTACTGTGGCTAAGGGCTTTGCCTCAATCCATTTGTAAAAATACTCCACTGCCACTACCACATATCTTAAGTTCCCCTGTGCTGGTGGTAATGGGCCTAGCAAATCAAGGCCCCACCTTTGCAACGGCCAAGTGGGTTGTATTAATTGAGTTAAAGACGAAGGTTGTTTTTGATCTCCTGCACATTTCTGACAACCTTCGCACTTTTGGACTATATCCGCTGCATCCGAAGCTGCCTTTGCCAATAAAATCCTTGGCGAAAAACTTTCCCGAGCAAGGGCCTAGATCCAATGTGAGATCCACACAGGCCTGCATGTATTTCCTTCATTAATTCTATACCTTCGGATCTGGATAAACACTTGAGCAATGGGGAACAGACCCCATGCTTGTATAACTCCCCTTCTATTATGACATATGGTCGAGCTCTTGCTTCTATTCTCCTGTTATAAGCTTCGTCGTCTGAAAGAATATTACCCTGAAGGAAAGAGACGATCTCAGTTCTCTAATCCTCGCTATAAACAGGGGATATATTAAGGATTGCTCTTTCAAGAAGCTCGACCGAAGGTGCTTTTATTGTTTCGAAAAATACTTCCGAAGGTATAGGCAGCCCCTGGGCTGCTGACTTGGCCAATAGATCAGCGTATTCATTTTTGCCACGAGGAATATTTTTGACAGAGAAACCTTCGAAGGAAGCCTCAATCCTTCGGACTGTATCTAGATACTTTTCAAGCTTCGGGTCTCTTGCTTTATAGCTCTTGTCAACATGACCAGAAATAACTTGAGAATCAGTTTTAAGAATGACCCTTCTGATTCCCATTGCCTTTAACTTCCGAAGACCCAAGAGCAGAGCTTCATATTCAGCGATATTATTTGTGCAACTAAAATCAAGTCTTGCCGCATAACAAGTTTTAACTTTGGAAGGTGAAACCAACACAGTAGCCGCTCCTGCTCCGAAGGTTCCCCAAGACCCATCGCAAAACACTGTCCACGCTTTGACATCTTTATTTGTTTCTTCCTCCTGAGCCCCTGGCGTCCAGTCAGTAATGAAGTCTGCTAACGCCTGGGACTGAATCGAGGATCTATGAACATAATCAATACAAAATTCATTGAGCTCTGCAGCCCATTTTCCAATCCTTCCAGTAGCTTCTCGGTTTCTCATAATATCCTTCAGAGGTTGCGAAGAAGGAACAATTATGTTGTAAGCTTGAAAATAATGCCGAAGCTTCCTGGAGGCCATCAAAACAGCATACAGTACCTTCTCCAATTCTGTATAATTTTTCTTCGATAAACTAAGAACCTCGGATACGAAATATATTGGGGCCTGCCTCTTAACTTGGCCTTCAAGCTTCTCCTGGACAAGTGCTGCACTTACCGCTGAGTGCGAAGCTGCCACATATAATAACAAAGGAGCCCCTGGCGTTGGTGGAGTTAATGTTGTTAGATCTATCAAATATTGCTTCAACTCTTCGAAGGCTTTCTGCTGGATTGGTCCCCATTGAAAGACTTCGGCTGACTTCAGCACTTCGAAGAATGGTAAGTTTCTCTCTGCTGATCTGGATATGAATCTGTTGAGAGATGCCAGCCTTCCCGTCAATCTTTGAGCCCCCTTTTTTGTACTTGGTGGTTCCATTCGAAGTATAGCTTCGATTTTGCTTGGATTAGCCTCAATTCCCTTTGTTGAAACTAGGCAACCAAGAAATTTCCCCTTCTTTACTCCGAAGACACATTTTTCTGGATTCAGCTTTAAACCAGCCTGTCTAAAATTAGCGAAGGTCTCCTGTAAATCAGCAATGTGGTTATCTTGCTTCGTGCTTTTTACAATGATGTCATCAACATAAGTTAGTACATTCCTGCCTATCTGAGAATGGAGAACCTTTGCTGTCATTCTGCTGAAGCTTCCTCTAGCATTTTTAAGCCCCTCAGGCATCCGAAGGTAGCAATATGTCCCACTAGGGGTTATGAAGCTGGTTTTCGGTTCATCCTCCTTCTTCATCCAGATTTGATGATAGCCTGAATAGCAATCCAGCAAACTCATAAGCTCTGATGAAGCTGCTGCATTGACTAAGGAATCTATCCTTGGCAATGGAAACTCGTCCTTCGGACAAGCCTTATTGAGGTCAGTAAAATCAATACACATTCTCCATTTACCATTGGCCTTCTTCACCATAAAAGTGTTAGCCAACCATTCTGGGTATTTTACCTCTCTAATAACTCCGGCACTGAGAAGTCTTTTCACTTCATTCCAAGCACCTTCGGCCTTGTCATCAGACATCTTCCGAAGCCTCTGCTTTCTGGGTCTGAAGGATGGATCGACATTGAGCGAATGCTCAATAACATCCCTGTTAACTCCACAAAGATCATTAGCTGACCAAGCAAAAACATCTTTATTGTTGAACAGAAACCTTATCAAGGTTTTTTCCTGCTCTTCAGACAATTGAGATCCCAATAGCACCTTCTGATCTGCTATATCCTCACATAAGAGCATGGGCTTCGGCTGGTCAGCTGAAGCAGCTTTTTCCCTTTTGAACTTGTATTGCTCACAGGCCTCAGCTCCATCTATGTTATGGATTGCTTTTGAATCTGTCCAATTTCCTTCGGCCCTTCTGGCAGCTTCCTGACTTCCATGAATAGCAATAGGCCCTTGGTCCGAAGGTATCTTCATGCAGAGGTAAGCTAGGTGAAGAATTGCTTCGAAGGCATTGAGAGTACCGCGACCAATAATAGCATTGTAAGGATACTCCATGTCAACAATATCAAACACAATTTGCTCAGTCCTTGTGTTGTTAACAAATCCGAAGGTTACTGGCAAGGTAATCTTCCCAAGTGCTACAATTTGCCGTCCTCCGAAGCCACAAAGAGGGTGCGTAGCATCATGGATCTTGTCTTCGGGCTCTTGCATTTGTCTGAAAGCTTTAGCAAATATGATATCAGCTGCGCTGCCTGTGTCAACCAAAACATTATGGACCAGAAATCCTTTGATCACACAAGAGATAACCATAGCATCATTGTGTGGGTAATCCTTGAGTTGAAGATCCTCTTGGGAGAAGGTAATTGGAATGTGAAACCATCTTGACTTGATGAAGGGTCCTTGCACCCCAACATGCTGTACCCTTCTCTGTGCTTCCTTCTTCTGCTTCTTGTTGGCTGGCTCTGAGCATGAACCACCTGTTATCGGGAGTACCAGCTTCGGGGCCGAAGCAGCTCTAGCTTGATCGTTGAACGAAGCCATCAGCTCAAAAAAGTGGAAGTGAGTTGACCGGAGGTGGGCGCCAATGTTGGGGACTTGCTCTCAAATACTATGAATTAAGAGCAAGGCAACATAAAATGTTAAATATCGATGTTCTTCATCCGCTGAAGCATTATTTCCCCAAGGATTCGATGAACTTCGGACGAAGGTTATAATAACAAAATTACGAAAGTATCACCTTCGTAATTTAATTCTCGAAGGTAATGCGGAATAACGCAGGACATAAAGCATTAAAGATAGTTAAATTGGAAATAAATGACATCATTTATTATGCTATATAAATCTTAAATATTTAAACATAATATTTAAATACATTTATACCTCTGCCTTGACAAATGATAATTTCCGGGTGATGCGATTGCAATTACAGGAATGACTGAACAGTAAAGGAATACTGTTCACTATTTATAGGCACAGGACACAGCCTATGAACAATTACAATCATACCCCTCATAAAAGTTTACAACATCGACTCAAACTCTTATGGACTAAAAGGTCATTCTATCTTTAAGTCGGTTTGTAATTCCGAAGCTTCATGAACGGCACCCTTCGGCATTACGTACAGACAGCTTCAACCGAAACTGTTTCTTCCTGCAGGACCTTCGGCGACGAAGCATGGTCCCAACAAAACCCTAGTTGCATGATCTCAGGAATCCCATTGAGATGAATACTAGTATGCTAAGCCGAGTAGCTGCTTTATTAATTAGGGATTTCGGTAGAAGTCGAGTGATTTTTCTAGCACTCGCGCGAGGTCAGGAATTGATTGTGCCCACTTTCATATCATAATGATGTTGGTTGGTGGACAACAATCCATGGGGATTGGTGGCCCACAGGATGAAAATTTGAAAAAGGATTAAGGTGTGGTACCGTGAGTCAAGCGTTTAAACGTACTAAGCACATGTCGAGAAATATGGTAAATCGGTAAGCCTAGTACCTAATTGAACCTGCCAGCGGACATATCCCCTCACGCGACCTGAGACGTGGTCTCCCATTCCGGTTATGGTGGGTACAAGTGCGGTCACTGCACGACGGCAGTCGGGGTCTGTTGGGGGCCTTCGTCCTCCGAAGGTCCTCAAAAACATGATTTGACAATGTTTTCCAAGTGAATTATATGAACAGGTATCTTCGGACTCAGATTATGAACATGGAGTACGGTCAGGACGAAGCCTAAGCCAGAAGAAGGGGGATTGAGATGAAGGACGGGCTGATTACCAAGCTGTACGAAGGATGGTGCACAGCCGAAGCTATGTGCAGGAAAGCTTCGTCGCGATAGCAGAAAGGGGAACCGACTTAAAGATGAAAAGACTACTTAGGCCTTAATAGATTCCCATAAAGTCATTAGCAAATGTAATGGGCATGAATGTAATTTTACATGGGCTGCGTCCCACGCCTATAAATAGATGAACAGTACTCCCGTACTGTTCACGCTGACTTGGCATTTGCTTTTGCGTCATCCTTATACTTTTGCCTTCCTGCAATCCGAAGGTACACTTGTAATCTGAAATCATTTCTATTTTTCTATGATAATAAAATAGAAATGACGTTGTGATAATATATAAATGTTTATATTACTTCTTATGTTACATATAAGTTCTTCATCATCGTTTATTGTGCTTACGAAGGTATGTTGTTTGTGACCTTCGTCCGAAATACATAATATCCCGAAGGGAAATAATGTTTCAGAGGACGAAGGACTTTATCATTTAACACTTTTTATGTTGCCTTGTTCTTAATCCGAAGCATTTGAGAACAAGTCCCCAACATTGGCGCCCACCTCCGGTGAACTCACTACCACCCTTTGAGTTTTTTAACACCTTCGGCGATCATAAACCTTCGCTATGGCGCCGAAGAAAGCTTCAGCAACTGGGGCTGCACCTCTGCAACCGCTGGACCCCAATCAGGAGACTCTCTCTCTTCGGGAGGCCCGAAGCCAGAAGAGGAAGGCTGTCAGCCCGACACCGCAAGAGGATGAGCTAGATCAAGAGATCAGAGACATGGAGATGCTTCATCAACAGGTGCAGAGGAAGAAGGAAAAGATGGCCAGGCTAGCTGAACTACAAAGGCAGATAGACGAAACTTCTGAAGAAGTTCGCCATCTTACTCACGATGAGCAGAACCGAAGACCTCAGAACCAAAACCTTCATCAGGAGGGTTTCCTCAACGAAGATGACTGGTATAACAACTTCCATCATGGAAATTTTGTTTTTGATGATGCTTCTCCTCTGTCCGCTGAGCTGCAGGCTACACCTTGGCCTCCGTCCTACAAGCCGCCCCAGCTTCCCATATTCGATGGCCATTCAAACCCGAAGCAGTTTTTGATGAGCTACGAAACAACAGTATCTTCGTATGGTGGCAATGCTGCAGTCATGGCAAAGTCTTTTGTTATGGCTGTCAGGAGTGTTGCTCAGACCTGGTATTCCTCCCTTCGATCAGGAACGATCACTTCATGGCAAAAACTGAAGGACATGTTGTTAACCAGCTTCCAAGGGTTTCAGACGAAGCCGGTCACTGCTCAGGCCCTGTTCCAGTGCACACAGGATCACGAAGAATACCTTCAGGCATATGTCAGGAGGTTCTTGCGTTTGAGGGCGCAGGCGCCAACGGTGCCCAACGAAATTGTCATTGAGGCCATGATCAAGGGGCTTCGACCAGGACCTTCAGCTCAGTACTTTGCTAGGAAGCCTCCTCAAACTTTGGAGAAGCTGCTCCAGAAGATGGACGAGTATATTCGGGCCGATAATGATTTTCGTCAAAGAAGGGAGGAGGCTTTCAGGTTTTCTGAAATGACCAGGGGCTTCGGAGGAAGATTCTATCCGAGGCATGTCAGGTCAATCCACAACTCTACTCAAAATGATGATAAGGGGAGTCAGCAGCAAAGGCCACAGTGCTCCTCACAGGCTTCGGGGCAACAACAAAGCTTCTTCCGACCACCAGCTCCCAGAGGCAGAGGCGCCAGGGGCTTCGGCGGAAGATTTGGAGATCAACCAAGAAGAATTTTTTGCTTGTTTTGTGGTGAGAACAAAGGCCATACCACTAGGATGTGCCATGTTACCATCCAGAAGCAAAAGGAAATAGCCGAAGCTGCAGCACAACAGGCTCAGCCGAAGCAGGTCATGCACACTGCTTCGTATCATTCACCTTACATCCCAGAATACGTAGGCAACCACCCTGCAGTTTCTGTTGCTTCGGCGAGTCAACCTCAAGCTTCTTGGCAACAGCCTCCACCTCCACCACCGCTGCAACAAGGTCAACAGCCAGAAGGGAGCCAATATGCTCCACATCAAAGGGACTTCAGAGAACAATCCGAAGCTCGCACAGTCAATAGCACTGTGCCAGAGTCGAAGCACATCTATTGACAAATATCCTACCTTGACAGCAGTCTTTTCCATTCAGTTTTATTTTCTGTGTAATAAAGGACACTTTTTAAATTTCAAGTAATAGTTTTGTTGTTTGCCACAAGGAAAACATATCTTCTACACAGGCTTAAGTTGTCGGAGCTTGAAAATTTGCAATATCAAGGAGGACCTTCGGGTTATTAAATTTATTAAAAAAAAAGAAGACACGGTATGAATTCTTTGAAGCAACAAAAAGTCGTTCCAAAAGGAGCGCAGTGTAAGTTTTTTGCTCCAAAGTCGTTCCTAAGGGAATGCAGAGCTTACAGCGAAAAGTCAACGCTGATTCTGCCGAAAGTAAAAGGCGAAGAAGCTCCAAAGTCGTTCCTAAGGGAATGCAGAGCTTACAGCGAAAAGTCAACGCTGATTCTGCCGAAAGTAAAAGGCGAAGAAGCTCCAAAGTCGTTCCTAAGGGAATGCAGAGCTTACAGCGAAAAGTCAACGCTGATTCCGCTGAAGTAAAAGGCGAAGAAGCTCCTAAGGGAGGCTTACAGCGAAAAGTCAGCGCTGATACAAAAAGATTGTGTGTTTTACGGGGATGTGTGTGTATCTTCGGAACAAATGTCATCTACATAACATAACATCATCACATCATTTTGCATAGCATAAGCATCATACATCATGTTGCATATGGCAAAAGAAGGGGACACAGTATCGACCTTCGGAAGAATGCTTTGAGAAAGTGAAAATCGTGCTAAGTCACAAGGGGATACAATATTGATCTTCGGAATATAGCTTTGGAGAATATTTTCACGAAGCTTGGATATTCTTCATCAGAGCACTATGGACATTGTTGTGATGCATAAAAGTTTTTCTATCTTCACGAAGCATGAAAAAAAGGGAAGGTGTTTTTTCGCCGAAGGCTCAAAAACGGTACGTATGTAAAGTTTCATGCATCGTAAAGAATCGAATCATTAAAAGCAAATATATTACATTCAGGGTTACAAGATACCACACATATTATATTTCAAATATTTTTACAATAACACCTAGTCTTCCCTAAGTACTACTTCAGCAGCTTCGTTCAGAAGTTGATTGACAACTTGATCCATGATAGCTTCGGCTATCTTTTTGATTTCATCGTCTTCCTTCGGGTGGGGGCCCGGAGACGCTTTAGCAGAATCTGAGGGAGAACAGGATACGACTACATTGCTATTACAAATCGCGAACAAAGTTTGAAATTAAAAAATTACAACACAATAAAAACCACTAGTTAATACCTATTTGCCCTTCGGGCTCTGCGCTTTTCTCAGCAGCCTCTGCTACTTTTCTAGCATCATGGATGCCTTTTTCACTTTTCTGAATAATTTCTCGGGCCATTTCTCGGCCACCATTGTCCCAGACATCGGTGAAAAATTTTCCACCAGCCTGGCTAGCTTCGGCCGAGGGGTCTTTAATATCTTCAGGGGATAAGCTGGCTTCGGATTGTGCAAGAACCTTAACATGATCACAGCCTTTTTTCTCCAGCATAGTAGCAATCCCCCTGGCACCCGAGAAGGCGCAAATGTCTCCACGACTGTTTAGAATTTCTTCGAAGGCTTCAGCTTCGTGGCTGATCCATTCGATCGGTCCTTCTGGGTTACCTCTCACAAAGTCTTCTTCACTCGAAAATGCGCCAACACTGGCGAAGCTGGTTTTTATCTTCTTTACACATTCCATGGACTTTTCGTAGCACCTTTTCTTAGAAGACCGAAGCTCTTCAACGGTTCCTTCCAAATGATTGGCCCATTGGTCGCTACATTCCCGCCTCGTTTCTTCAAGTATGCGTTCTTCTTTGGCTCGGGCTAATTGCTTCCGAAGATCGGCAATCTCGTGTTTTTGAGCTGCAGCTTGTGCTTTAGAGGCAGCTTCGTCCTCCCTTATTTTATCCACCAATGTAACTAGAATTTTGTCCTTTTCTAAGGCCTCGTTTCTCAGTTTGATAACTTCTGTTCGAAGGTTGTTGAAGGCAATTTCATAACTCTCGTCTTCGGCATTCTTTTGCGCTCTCAGCGCGTTGCTTAGTATTAAACCCTATATGTAAAAGAGTTGGTATAAGAATAAAAGAATAGATTTCAAATCATAAAGTCTCCAAACGCGCAGTACTCGTACCTTCAGGCTATTGTATGCGAGGCTATCTACAAGATCGTCCTTTGTCATCGCGCAGAGGCCAGCCTCCAGCTTCGGAAACCCCATACTTCGGGCCATTTCCAGGCAGACGGATAATTCCTTGTCATCTGGGAGGCAGTATAGGAAATCTTCTTCATTTGTCCCATTGAATACTAAGGCCCCATTTGGATATTTCAATTCTTTTGCATAGTGATTAGCTTCAAAAATTTCTTCTTCTGTTAACTTCTTCCCCGAAGCATGTCGAACAATATAATCAAGGACTTTGGGGGATGCTTCGGGGGCAGCAGTACTGATCTCTTCAATTAAAATTGGCTCCATCATTTTTTCTTCCTCGGTTTCCAAGGGTTTTACCTTCGTGGGCTCTGAAGGTCCAGCTTCAGTTTCAGATTGTTGCCTTGGAGCTTCAGCAGCAAAGATTTCAGTTTCCGTTTTGGAAGTTTCAACAGTCTTCTTCGGAGTTGTGCTTGAAGACTTAATTGTCTCCAAAACATCTAGCACGTTCACCATTCTTTTTCTTTTCGGGGTCACCGATGGGCCCTTTTGATTTTTTATTATCTCAACACTTGCTGAAGGACTTAAGATTTCCAATATTTTTGGTCCTTCAATTCTCGGTTTTTCTGCCTTCTCTGCTGAAGGTGCTTCAGTTTTTTCTTCGATCTTCGGCACTGGAGCTGGTTCTGTAGTTTCAGTGGCCGAAGAGACTTCACCAATAAACTCAGGCACTGTGGCCGGTTCAATAAAACGTGCCCGGTGGGTGAGCACCTTTATCTTTTTTCTTTGCGGCGCTGGCTCACTAGAAGCACCTGAGGCAACTTCTTTTGCAGGAGAAGTAATTTTTCTTTTGTGGCCTGGCACCGGATAATGATAGTCAGGGTAGACAAACCCGATTGCATCAAATACCCGGTTGAGCCTCTTCTTCTTTCGGCCTCCGAAGGTTGCTGATAATGCAGTATTCTCGGCCTTCGAGTATACCCCAAGCAGTTCGTCACTTACGGTTTCAATGCTTTTTAACCAGTCGTCATCCGGTTCACCAAACTTATCTCCGTATTTGAATGTGTATTTTAGTTTGACCAGTCCACCTTCGTCAGACTCTTTGATGGTCTCCTTCGGCATTTCCCACTTTCCTGCAAGTGGCCAAACTCTGAAGGCAATATGCTCTTGGACCAAATCCCTTGTCCCAATAAAAGAGCAGATTACACCGAAGGCTCTTTGGCATTCTTCGGCTGCTTCATCCATTTCAACCTTCGGCTTTCGGAGTCCGAAGCGTTGCCAGATAGGGCGCATAATGATACCCTTAACATCTTCCTGCGCTGTCAAGTCATTCTTTACATAGAACCATTCTGTCATCCAGGCACCGGGCCACCTCTTCCGAAAGGTTGGCACGGGGCAGCTTGACCCAGAGCGGGCACCGAAGCTGTAACAACCAAAGTTGTTGTGATATTGTTCTTTCCCCCAGGGCTTCGTCTCATATACCAACTCATGAATTTTGCAAAAGCTTTTAGCATTTGGTTCTAAACCTTGGCTTCTCACAGCCCAGACAAAGATTCCCATTCTTATGATAGCTTCGGGAGTAATTTGGTGGAGGTAGATTTGAAATGTCTTTAGGACTTCAACAACAAAGCTGCTTAGGGGGAACCGAAGCCCAGCCTTGAGAAAGCTTCGGAAGATCACGACCTCATTTTCTTCGGGGGTAGGAGAGGTTTTTTCTCCGGCATCAGCCCTCACAATAGATACATCTCGAAAATATTTCCCCCTCATATTGTCAATATGACTCTGCTTAATAGTGGTTTTCCCGAAAACCGAGTGACTTGGCCGCCATGGTCGATCTTCGGACTCTCCCCCGCCGCTTTCTACATCATAACTGTCGCTGTCATCAGTATCTTCAGATAAACCTTCTAAAATCTCTTTGGTGATCTTTTCTGTATTGGTCTTCGACATTGCTTCAAGAAAGCCCAGGTTCTTCTCTTCAGAGAGACTTAGCTTCATTTCGACAGCAGCCTTCTTCTCCTCAGACATCCCTTCGGAAATCTTACTTTTCGCTTCCGAAGCTTAAAACTAGGAAAGAAAACAAATATTTTTGGGCAGAAAGCTTTATAAGCAGGCAAAACAGATGGCAAAGAGAGCGTGCCAAATAAATTGTGGCGGGCTCCTATTTATACACTCGATATGACGGAAACTGTGTGGTCCCGCGTGCTAGTGACTTTTGCTATTCTAGCAAAGGGAAGGTGTTTTTTCGGACCTTCGGCTTAAGGCCTTCGTCCATATCGCAATCTGAATTTATCACTAACAAATTAATATTGCGAGGGGCTACTGTTGGTGGCCTTCGTCCTCCGAAGGTCCTCAAAAACATGATTTGACAATGTTTTCCAAGTGAATTATATGAACAGGTATCTTCGGACTCAGATTATGAACATGGAGTACGGTCAGGACGAAGCCTAAGCCAGACGAAGGGGGATTGAGATGAAGGACGGGCTGATTACCAAGCTGTACGAAGGATGGTGCACAACCGAAGCTATGTGCAGGAAAGCTTCGTCGCGATAGCAGAAAGGGGAACCGCCTTAAAGATGAAAAGACTACTTAGGCCTTAATAGATTCCCATAAAGTCATTAGCAAATGTAATGGGCATGAATGTAATTTTACATGAGCTGCGTCCCACGCCTATAAATAGATGAACAGTACTCCCGTACTGTTCACGCTGACTTGGCATTTGCTTTTGCGTCATCCTTATACTTTTGCCTTCCTGCAATCCGAAGGTACACTTGTAATCTGAAATCATTTCTATTTTTCTATGATAATAAAATAGAAATGACGTTGTGATAATATTTAAATGTTTATATTACTTCTTATGTTACATATAAGTTCTTCATCATCGTTTATTGTGCTTACGAAGGTATGTTGTTTGTGACCTTCGTCCGAAATACATAATATCCCGAAGGGAAATAATGTTTCAGAGGACGAAGGACTTTATCATTTAACACTTTTTATGTTGCCTTGTTCTTAATCCGAAGCATTTGAGAACAAGTCCCCAACAGGGTCAGTGAGGCATTGTACGCCAAGGCGGTGAGCCCTGATCTGCTGCCAGGGAATCGACGGGGATGGTTGATGTGTGTGGGGACGGAGTGCCTCGCCACGTCGTGTGTTTAGGTTTACCTTGCAAGGTTTAAAAACTCGATTCGAATCGTCTGCTTCTCGCAGCTAATGAGACTGCTTGATCCATGCTGCTACATTGAGTAACAAGTGGAAATATGAGGAGATGATATAAGATGTTGATTGCTAAAAATGTTTGCCACTATGTGTGAGTAGATAGTACACATTTAGCCTTAAGAGAGTCACACTTAAATTTGACAAAGTTAAAACTGGAATTTAGAAACTCAGCTAGTGCTTTTGGCAACCAAACCCCACAGCCAAACAGCTGCATGTCTAGAGGTAGAGGAGTAGACTCCTCACACCGGGTAAGTCTAGCTGAGTATTAGTATACTCAGCCTTGCTTGTGGCATAATTTTACATGTTCTTTGGAGGACATGGTTTCTGGAGTGACTTGGCCGTCCATCTTGCCACCGGGTTGGACTGTCGAGTGGGACCCCGCCTCGGCTGAGGAGGAGCATGAGGAGTGATGGGACAGGCTTCCCCATCTCTCTGTTTATTTACCGTTAGTTTAATTCCGCTGCACTTCAAACAATGATGACTACTTTCTCAAAACTCCGATGGTGATGTAATAATTTAATACTCCGTAATTTATGGTTTTATGCTTTATTGTATTTGCTCTGTGACTCACCATCGAGTGAGATTGTGGTACTTGATCCTGTCAGTGGCCGAGTCAGACTAGATCCGAGGGATTGACGGGTTATTCCCATTTAAGTGTGGTCTAGCCTCCAAGGCAGGGCTTAGGCACTTAAGTTGGAATAATTCGGGCAGTTCCGCCACAGCTGGTATCGGAGCTTGTACCACCACAGAGGAATCAATAAGATATAAATACCATCCTTTTCCGAAGTAAAATTTGATAGAAACAATGTTGGATAGATAGTAGGACGAGCAGGATAGACCTAGGACGTGAAGCCTTAGGATGATAGAAGGGTAGCTAGGTGGCTAAGTTATTAGGCCCCTCAGGCCACTTTACAAGATGGGAGTTCTTCCCTAATCCCTTTTTCATTGCTGTGAGGTCGTTCAGGACGAGCATGCATGCATTCTTAAATTTAACAAATGGAAAAATTTAGTAAGAACTTAAAATTAGAACCAATTAAGTTCCCCGTACTATTCCATTTTAGTTAGGGAGGAGCTGGGTATTGTTTTTCTTGTTCTTTTTATAATTCTTTTCCTTTACTTATGCCTGACCGTCCACATATGGCTTCCCACGGATCCTCGGACGGAGGGAATGCACTGTCACACACTGACGGGCTTGCACGAGAGGGCTTTCTCCGCATTCTGTGGGAGGTACTTCAGGGGGCCGGGTACATGACACCCCCTCAGTACATAGTGCAGCAGTTCGAGAAGCACTGGGTGCCCCGCTGTAGGGTGAGGATGACCTTGGAGCCTCATCCCCTACAGCCAGGCTGGCGTTCATTGGACTCTGAGTCTTTTGGATACCGGGCTGAGGACACGATCAAGGCGATCTCTCTGCACGGGCTGACTACTTTCTGCGGATTTCACCCCTTGGAGCTTTCCACCCACCCCATTGGCTTGTTCCTCGCTGAGAAGGAGGACGACCCGATGTGGAAGGATCGGGTGGAGCATGCCAAGGACATCTGGGCTCTCTACCCAGGCCAGACGGCTCACTTGACCGTACGGTGCATGAATGCCTTGTACCGTCTGCAAGTGATACATGGCGAGGCAATGTCCCATCTGATGGCATTGTTGGAGGCAACCAAGATCACCCTGGACAACAGGGAGGAGCTTGTGGTTGACTTGTCCCAGGAGATGGTGGAAAAGGATTTACAAGTGGAACAGTTGTCCGATGAGGTCCAAGAGCTGGAGGAATTGGTGGGGACCAGGGATAACACCATCGAGGTTCTCGAAGATCAGCTCATCAACACCCAGCAGCAGCTTGCTGAGGCTAATGAGCACCTGGATATGCATCACCAGGAGATCCAGGATATGGAGGCTAATGAGGACGTCGACATTGAGGGAGGGGAGGAGCCTGCCTCCAGTGTGGACACTGCTGGCTCAGGGAGGCCACCTTCCCCCGAGTCGAGTGTTGCCTCATTCGCTCACTAGGTGTCAGGGATAGCGTTAGAAGTTGGTGATGGTAGAACTCCTCGCCGCTAGCTTAGCTGTTGCACCCTTAGGGTACTAGGCTAGGTAGAGCTGAGCCTTTTTGGGACCATTGATGTAACCGTGATAAACTCTTTTGGAAGTTTGGTTGATGGATGATGTCACATTTAAATTTTGGACAGAAGGTTTATGCTTTTGGTTTATGTCGGAATCTATCAATCTGCTTTTGACTATTTCGCCGCGTTTAAACCTTGAATTTGGAAATATGGTGTTAAGTATATATGTGATTTTTCAGATGGCTGGGAGAGCGCGTCATGGTCAGAATGAGCGCATTCCTCCATCGCCGCCACCACCTCCCACCCTGTAGGAGCTAATGGCTCAGCAGAATGAGATCTTGAGGCAGCTAGCTCAGCGTCAGCCACCACCTCAGCACTATGGTGGTGGAGATCACCAGCGTCACCCCGTAGTGGCCACTTACTAGGAGTTCCTCAGTACTCAGCCGCCCTTGTTCACCAGGGCAGAGGACCCACTTGATGCTGATGTATGGTTGAGGGTAGTGGAATCTAAATTCCCACTACTCAATGGAGTTTGTTCCGAGGTGACTAAGGTCAGATTCGCCACCCAGCAGCTTCGCGGACCCGCGCGGACATGGTGGGACCACTATCTCGCTATGCAACCAGCTGACCATGAAGTGGATTGGAGAGAGTTCAAGGCAGCTTTCAGAGGGCACCACATCCCAGCTGGCATCATGGACCGTAAGCTCAACGAGTTTTTGGCACTCACTCAGGGCAACAGGACAGTGTTGCAGTATGCTCAGGCTTTCAATGATCTGTGCCAGTATGCTGGGTACCATGCAGATACAGACAAGAAGAAGAGGGATAGGTTCAGACGGGGGCTCAGCACTAAGCTCCGTGATCGTCTCAACACTGTCAGGGCCAATAGCTATAATGAGTTGGTCAACATGGCCATTTCCCAGGAGGACTGCATCACAGCTCGTCAGGCAGAGAAGAAGAGGAAGACCCCTGTGGCCGGACCCTCAGCCCAGCCACAGCGCTTCAGGATTGTGTCTGACACTCAGAACAGGGGACCACAGCAGCAGCAAGGGAGATGGGTGATCCGACCACAGCAGCAGCAACAGGCACCCAACCGCACCCAGTTTCCAGCTCAAAGGAACAATCAGCAGCAGCAGCAGTATCGCCAGGCAAATGACAACAGGTGTTTCACCTGTGGCAACACCGGACATTATGCCAAGAATTGCCCCAGGAACCAGCAAAGGCAGGGGCAGAATGTCAACCAAAACTAGGGCAAGAGGCAGAAGGTGCAAGTGAGGCAGGGCAAGCTAAACTTTACCACCATGGCTGATATTCCAGAGGGAGCACCCGTCATGACTGGTATCTTTACCATTTTGAATTGTCCTGCTATTATTCTTTTTGATTCTGGTGCATCACATAGCTTTATTAGTGCCAAATTTAGTGCCAAGTGTCAATTGCCTTTTCATCACACCCATGGGGGTATCACAATTTCAACACCAGGAGGCAGGATTGCCACCCATCAAATCAGCAAGAATGTGCCTATAAAGTTTGGTAGTCTGATAATTAAAACCAACCTTCTTATCTTGGGATTGGATAGTGTGGATATCATATTGGGAACTGACTGGTTGACCAAACATCAGGCAGTGATTGACATTGCAGCTAGGGCCATTGAAGTGCACTCACCGACCAGTGGTGAAACTACATTATTTTTGCCCGACCAGGGTTGTACCCATTCTTGTGCCTTTGTCATGCTAGAATCCTCAGTGGAAAAGATCCCAGTAGTCTGTGACTACCCAGATGTTTTTCCGGATGAATTGCCAGGAATGCCACCTGACAGAGACATTGAGTTTGCGATTGAATTGCAACCCGGGACTGCTCCTATCTCCAAGAGACCTTATAGGATGCCTCCTGCGGAACTGGCAGAACTGAAGAAGCAACTACAAGAATTGTTGGACAAGGCGTTCATTCGCCCAAGTACTTCACCTTGGGGATGTCCTGCCTTGTTCATGAAGAAAAAGGATGAGAGTTTGAGAATGTGTGTTGATTACCGCCCTCTCAATGCGGTGACTATCAAGAACAAATACCCACTACCCCGTATTGACGTCTTGTTTGATCAATTGGTGGGAGCCAAGGTATTCTCCAAGATAGACCTTCGCTCAGGCTACCATCAAATCAAGATCCGTGCCAGTGATATTCCAAAGACGACCTTCTCCACCAGATATGGGCTTTATGAGTTTTTGGTGATGTCTTTTGGGCTGACTAATGCCCCGGCTTATTTTATGTACCTAATGAACTCAGTATTCATGCCAGAGTTGGACATGTTCGTGGTCGTTTTCATTGATGATATTCTGGTCTATTCCAAGAATGAAGCCGAGCACACCAAACATTTGCATACTGTACTTCAGAGGCTGCGTGATCATCAGTTGTATGCCAAGTTGTCTAAATGCGAATTCTGGTTGAAGGAGATTAAATTCTTGGGTCACACAATTTCTCAGGAGGGGATATCAGTTGATCCTAAGAAGGTGCAGGAGGTGATGAATTGGAAACCCCCAACTACAGTGAGGCAAATTCGGAGTTTTCTGGGATTGGCAGGGTATTATCGACGATTTATTCCGGATTTCTCCAGGATTGCCAAACCAATGACTGAACTTTTAAAGAAGGGAGTCAAGTATGATTGGAGCCAAAAGTGCGAAGATGCCTTTCATACTTTGAGGCAGCAGTTGACAACAGCCCCAGTACTGGCTCAACCTGATAACACCAAGCCATTTGAAGTCTATTGTGATGCTTCCGGTACTGGATTGGGATGTGTCTTGATGCAAGATAACAGAGTGATTGCTTATGCTTCCCGAGCACTCAGACCCCATGAGCAGAACTACCCTACACATGATCTGGAATTAGCAGCTGTGGTTCATGCTCCTAAGATATGGAGACACTACTTGATGGGAGCTCACTCTAACATCTACACTGATCACAAGAGTCTCAAATACATCTTCACTCAGGCAGATCTGAACATGAGGCAGAGGAGATGGTTGGAGTTAATCAAGGATTATGATTTGGAGGTGCATTACCATCCAGGCAAGGCCAATGTTGTGGCAGATGCCTTGAGCAGAAAGGCCCAGTGTAACTGTATGAGCATGGATGCAAGAGTTACCACCCTATGTGATGAGTTGTGTAAGCTGAACCTGGAGGTTGTTCCTTTCGGCGAATTAAGTTATATCTCAGTGGAGCCCACATTGCAAGAGCAAATAGTCCAAGCACAGATTGGGGATAAAGGTGTTCAGGTTATCAAAGACATGATCAAGCAGAAGGTAGATAAATACAAGTGTTTCTGTCAGGATAGCAAGGGAATTCTATGGTTTGGAGACCGATTGGTTGTTCCCAAGGATCCTGAGCTCAGAAAGAAGATATTGGATGAAGCTCACCTTTCCAAATTCTCCATGCACCCGGGCAGCAACAAGATGTACCATGATCTCAGATCCTTATACTGGTGGACCAGAATGAAGAGGGAGATTGCCAAGTATATATCCGAGTGTGACACCTGCCAAAGGATCAAGGCCAGTCATTTGAAGGCAGCAGGCCCTTTGCAACCCCTTCCTATACCATCCTAGAAATGGGAGGACATTTGCATGGACTTTATCGTAGTATTGCCTACTACCTCCAGGCACCATGATTCAATTTGGGTTATTGTGGACAGATTGACTAAGACCGCTCATTTCTTGCCAGTACATACCACCCATAGGACGGAGAAGTATGCGGAAATCTACATTGACCAGATAGTTCGTTTGCATGGGATACCCAGGACTATAGTGTCAGACAGAGGAGCACCATTTGTGGCACGATTTTGGGAACAATAGCAGGAATCACTTGGGACCCATGTCATACGAAGCTCAGCATACCATCCCCAAACAGATGGCCAGACAGAGAGGGTAAATCAAATTCTGGAAGATATGTTAAGGGCATGTGCACTACACTACGGAAAGGATTGGGACAAGTGTCTTTCGTTGGCAGAGTTTTCTTACAATAACAGCTATCAGTCCAGTCTAAAGATGGCACCTTTTGAAGCCTTGTATGGAAGAAGATGCAGGACCCCGCTGAATTGGTCTCAAGCAGGAGAAAGGGAAATATTTGGGCCAGATTTGGTACTTGAGGCAGAAGAAAAGGTCAGGGTTATTACAAGGAACCTAGAAGCTGCCCAGGCCAGGCAAAAGAGCTATCATGACAAGAGGCGGAAGCCTCTACAGTTTGAAGTGGGAGATCATGTTTATCTTAAGGTATCACCCACCAAGGGTGTCCAGAGATTCGGAATCAAGGGCAAGTTAGCTCCTCGCTACATTGGACCCTATGAGATAAAAGCAAGTTGTGGACCTGTGGCTTATCAATTGGAATTGCCACCTCACATGTCAACAGTTCACAATGTGTTCCATGTATCTCAGCTGCGAAAATGTGTTCGCCTACCCACTGAAGTGCTACCGGAACCAGACATTGAGATAGAGCCCGACCTGTCCTATCAAGAGTACCCCGTCAAAGTGTTAGATCAGAAGGAGAGATCAACCCGGGCAAGATCAATCAGAATGTATAAAGTTCAGTGGAGTCACCACTCAGCAGAAGAAGCTACATGGGAGACGGAGGATTTTCTACGCTCTCGCTTCCCCGACTTTCTGCCCAAAGGAGTCGGTACGTAACCAAAAAAACCCCACCCCCACCTGCTCTTTGAATACAATTATAAGAAAAACTTAGATAACAAGGATAGTCTAAGTTGTGGTTTTAACTTAAAAAGGGCTTCCTTCTGAAGTTGCAAAGAGGATGACATTCGAAGAGCAGTTAACAAGAGAAACCTGGGTGAAAGAAAGAGTAGCACACCAACACACCTTCGAGCACCCCTCCAAGGGACTCTACCTGAAATCTCGGGGCGAGATTCCTTTAAGGGGGGAGGGCTGTAACACCCTAGGTGTTACTCAGGGTGTCCACCCAGGGCTACCCCATTTAACCTATTATCACATGTGGGTTAGTTGAGCAAAGTGCATCAAACTTGGAGTTCAAGGTCCTAAGCAAGTGCAACCCATCTTGGATATCATGCCTTAGCTTGTCATGCACATCTAAGGGGAGAATTTCCCAAAACCCTAAAGCAAACCCCTCTTGGGCAATAGGAACCCTAGATGTAAGTATGATCAAAAGGGCATGTAAACCTTATGATCATGGCTTAGGCCAAATATAAAAGTAGTAGTATACTTCATAACCTACAAATAATAGTAAGGAAGTAACCCCAAAAAGATTTCAGAAAAGCCCCAAAAAATTCACCAAAGGTTGAGCACAAGAGAAAATTTCAGGATTTGCCTAAGTCTAAAAACTAACCTTTGAACAAAGATCCCACATGTTCACCTTAATCCAAAATTCAAAACACTTCGACCCAATTGACAAAGTGGCGCCAAATTAACCCTAGAATGCCCTGGAAAGAGGTGACACCTACCCTAGGGCATTTGACACGACTTGGCACCATTTTTGTCTCGGTTTGGACCTAGCTGACATAGCCAACTTCTCACCCCTCTATCTCCCTACCCCGACCATATCTTGACTTGGAACTCACAGCAAAAAGGTAGGATATGGAGGGAAGAGACCGTACACCACCCCGGGAAGCTCACCGTGCCGTTGGATTGGACTAGGTCGCCGTGGTTTGGCCGGCACACCCACCGCCGACGAGGACCCCCGCCTGCGCACGTCGACCGAGCGATTTCGGCCATCCCCGCCGTCGAGCCGTACATCGCTGTGACCGCCAGAGCCTCCCCGAGCTAACCCTACCCCTCGCCGGACCTATCTCGCCGCCGGTAAGCCGCGCCACCCCTTTCTTCTCTGCGGTTACTGTTTACACTTGGGAGGGACCGTGGGGGAGAGGAAGAGAAAGTCAGGGGGTTTTGCGCATTGTCAGTCACACATAGGAATAGTGGCGCAAGGGTAGAACTGCGAAGATTAATTAGGAAAGACCATGGGGACCTCGGTGTAAACTGCTTTTTCAGAAAACCTTATTAAACCTGACTTTAAATTTGAACAGAAACTTTGAAAATCCATAACTTCTGTTTAGTTCATCCAAATTTGGTCAAACCAATTTTGTCAGACTCTAAATAATATAACCTACTTAAGAAAAATATAAAACCCCCTATGTACTACAGAAAACTTTAGGGTTCTAAATTAATTATTGTTTTGGCCAAAAGCTAAATAATAGGGATAAAAATAGTTGCACTATTTGATTAGGGTTAGAAAAATTTGGAGGAGTTTCTATCCACTTACTGACCTGTTTAAAAATGTTAAACCTCTTTGTCCACCCCATTAAATTAGTTTTGGCCATTCATTTTACAATATGCTTAAGATTAAGAAAAATAGAAAAGATGATTTAAATAATGAACCAGAGGGCACCCCTATTTTTGTTAGAGTACTTATTCCATGTATTTCACTAGAAAAATCTATCATACCCTGGTGTAGTATAAAATAAGTAGGATCCCTTTTATTTTAAGAAAACAAGGAAAGCTTAGAAAAACCCTACAAAAATAACCCTAAGGTGAAAACACCTCAAACCTTGGGATGACAAATGGTTGGTTATTATGAACATAGGAAAAATACAAAATTTGTTGTTTGATATTTTTCAAATGACAAGTTAGTTATAAGCACCTTTTTGGCATAAAACTTTAGAAAATCACAACTAAATAACCACCAATTAATTTTTTGTGATTTTTGGCACAGAGGTTTATTGTTACAGTTAGATGCCAACAAAAATAACCCTTAGGGCAGAACCTACTCCTAGTTAAGAGTTGTAGTACAAAGTGGCCCATTTTACACAACTCTTGTTATTTTTGTCTAAAGCATAGCCTTCATATTTTAAGCCTCAGGTTCTTACAACACGCTAGAATAGCAAATGGCAACCCACTGTAATTTTTACAGAAGTTTTGGAAAATGTTAAACCACTGTCGTAGTTCAAACCTACACTAGAAACCATAAGTAGAAAATGAAGAAAGGGAAAAGTGAATAACAGGAAATTGGTGTCATCCTAAAAACTCTTTATAACTTGTCCACTGAAGTATATAAAGGCAATACCAATTCCCTATACTTATCCTCAATAAAAACTTAAACCTAAAAGTGATAAACATAACCCACTAAAAGCCCCGCATGACCAAGGAACCCTAAGTTACTCCTTAACTCAGTTTTCTTCTTTAGCATAATGTTATTAAATCCTGCATAATCATGACATACATGTTCATTGCATTCGATAGACTGTAACCTTGCTGACGGAGAGTACGTCCTCGTGCCGGAGCAAGGAGCTGCTCAGGAGGTAGCCCCGGATCCAGTACCCAAGTCTGCACCAGAGGATCTGCCTGCCCCAGCCTTGGAAGGCAAGCCCCGGTTTATGCATAACCTGTTTATTATGCTATTTTACTACACTTAATGATTGTAGGATTGAATGTGCACTTAAGTGTAGGAGTTGTTTGAAACCCTAGTTGCATGATCTCAGGAATCCCATTGAGATGAATACTAGTATGCTAAGCCAAGTAGCTGCTTTATTAATTAGGGATTTCGGTAGAAGTCGAGTGATTTTTCTAGCACTCGCGCGAGGTCAGGAATTGATTGTGCCCACTTTCATATCATAATGATGTTGGTTGGTGGACAACAATCCATGGGGATTGGTGGCCCACAGGATGAAAATTTGAATAAGGATTAAGGTGTGGTACCGTGAGTCAAGCGTTTGAACGTACTAAGCACATGCCGAGAAATATGGTAAATCGGTAAGCCTAGTACCTAATTGAACCTGCTAGCGGACATATCCCCTCACGCGACCTGAGACGTGGTCTCCCATTCCGGTTATGGTGGGTACAAGTGCGGTCACTGCACGACGGCAGTCGGGGTCAGTGAGGCATTGTACGCCAAGGCGGTGAGCCCTAATCTGCTGCCAGGGAATCGACGGGGATGGTTGATGTGTGTGGGGACGGAGTGCCTCGCCATGTCGTGTGTTTAGGTTTACCTTGCAAGGTTTAAAAACTCGATTCGAATCGTCTGCTTCTCGCAGTTAATGAGACTGCTTGATCCATGCTGCTACATTGAGTAACAAGTGGAAATATGAGGAGATGATATAAGATGTTGATTGCTAAAAATGTTTGCCACTATGTGTGAGTAGATAGTACACATTTAGCCTTAAGAGAGTCACACTTAAATTTGACAAAGTTAAAACTGGAATTTAGAAACTCAGCTAGTGCTTTTGGCAACCAAACCCCACAGCCAAACAGCTGCATGTCTAGAGGTAGAGGAGTAGACTCCTCACACCGGGTAAGTCTAGCTGAGTATTAGTATACTCAGCCTTGCTTGTGGCATAATTTTACAGGTTCTTTGGAGGACATGGTTTCTGGAGTGACTTGGCCGTCCATCTTGCCACCGGGTTGGACTGTCGAGTGGGACCCCGCCTCGGCTGAGGAGGAGCATGAGGAGTGATGGGACAGGCTTCCCCATCTCTCTATTTATTTACCGTTAGTTTAATTCCGCTGCACTTCGAATAATGATGACTACTTTCTCAAAACTCCGATGGTGATGTAATAATTTAATACTCCGTAATTTATGGTTTTATGCTTTATTTTATTTGCTCTGTGACTCACCATCGAGTGAGATTGTGGTACTTGATCCTGTCAGTGGCCGAGTCGGACTAGATCCGAGGGATTGACGGGTTATTCCCATTTAAGTGTGGTCTAGCCTCCAAGGCAGGGCTTAGGCACTTAAGTTGGAATAATTCGGGCAGTTCCGCCACAGTCCCTGGCAGCGGTGGCACTTGATGTTGGAGGAGCGGCCTGTGGAAGAGTTGGTCGTAGCAGGTTTTGCTGCAACACCCGAAGGCACAGCGGAAGATGTGGACGTCCATACGCCCGAAGATGATGACGCCTTAGCTGGCGTCGGTGGCTGGCGTGGCGCGAAAGTGCTGCTCCTCCGCTGTTGATGACCCTGTAATTCTTTTTCTGCCAACATAGAAAGATGGAACAAGCGTTATATAGAATGATATTCTTTATAATCAACAATATCCTGAATCTCCCGCATCAATCCCCCATAAAACCTAACCATTTGATCCTCCGGATCCTCAACTACCCCACATCGTAGCATACCTTTCTGAAGCTCTTGGTAGTATTTCTGTACCGACATGTCTCCCTGATCTAAGCGTTGCAATTTTTTTTGAAGATCACGTCTATAAGAAGGGGAAACAAAGCGAGCTCACATCTCCTCTTTTAACGCATTCCATGTTTGTGGTGCAGCACGTGTGTTAACAAGTTCATTCCACCAAATGATAGCAAAATCTCTAAATTCACTAGTGGCTTGTCTAACCCTATGCTGCTCAGGAACAAGATGGGAATTAAATTTTTGTTCTACCGTCATCTCCCAGTCTAAGTAAGCTTCAGCATCATAAGAACCCATGAACGGTGGAATAGAGAACTTAATCTTAGCAAATGGATCATGGTCTGGTTCAGGATTATGACGACGTCTACCATTACCTCCTATACCTTGTCGATTACGTGCGAGGTGTTGTCCCAGCGGTGCATAAACATTGTCATCATCGTCGTCGTCGTCGTCCACAGGAGAGTGAGCTGGGGCTGGAGTTGGTGGTGGGGGACGAGCCTCCAGTACATCCATGCGTGTAACAAGTTCAGTAACTCGTCGATCAAGCTGCACATAGGATGTTGCCGCAGAGTCCTGGTATTTTGTAAAAGCTTCAGTAGTCGCGAGCATCATCTCGTTCAATTCCATCTGAGAGACACACTCATCGTCGTTAAGCTTAGGCCCCTTGTCCTTGTCCATTTGATTCTTTGGTCCTGTCATTGTTAGCACAAAACAGAGACAAAAAGGCAACAAACAATGTGAACCATACAACTATCTCTCAGGGTGGTGGTGGTGGAGGTGATGGAATACAAATTATGAAGCGTCTTACCCCGCTCTTACAAGGTTCTTACCAGCACTGTAGGTGGCAAACGGTGACTTGTGTGACTGTTCAACGAGCGTGGGTATGATTGCAAAGGAGTACCTGTTCTGCTCGAGAGAAAGCTGGAGCTATGGGAAGGCTGACTATATATATATATGTGGCACACAAGTCAGTAACAGATAGCAATGCTGAATAAGTGTTCCAAGTACTCGTCCTAATTGCTGGCCTAGAAAATGTAGTAGAATAGTTGGACCAAGGCACAAGAAAGGAGGTACAAGTATCTAGGTGCAGCAAGAAACAGGCTTGGGGCAAAATAATCACAGAGGTGCACAGAACACTGCGTTTCTGGTTATGTGCTACCCTTCTTTTTTTGCGATTTTTTTTCAAATATTTTTTTATATTTTTCTATTTTGCAGCAGCACATAAGAAGATAACACACCAAGTTTCAGATTTTTTGTGCAATGACGCGTCCTTTGGAATTTCTGCAAGTTTGCCCTAAAATCGGAATAAATGTTTGGAAAATAAGAAGTCCTATTTCCAAGCCGAATTTGGGAATTTTAAAAATAGCGAATCCGGCAAAGCCAGAAAGAATTGGATGCAAAATTTAATTATGTGCGATTTGAAAAAAATGGGCCCGATTCGAGTTCTGAGGCGAAAGTTATGGCCGTTTTAAGTTTGGACTCTGAACCAGGGTTTCTGGCGAGGTGTTGGAAGGGTGGGGGTTCAGTTTTTTTGGATAGAGTCGGTTTTAGAGATATGATCTATTTTGTGGATAGGGTCGGTTGTAGAGATAGGATCTATTTTGTGTATAGGGTCGGTTTTAGAGATAAGATTTGTTTTGTGGATATGGTCAGTTTAGATAAAGTATCTATTTTGTGGATAAGATCGGTTTTAGAGATAGGATCTGTCTTGTGGATAGGGTCGGTTTTAGAGATAGGATCTGTTTTGTAGATATGGTCGGTTTTATAGGATGGAAGCAGATGGACACAATCAAACTGAACCAAAACAAATCTAAACCAGCAACCAAACTCAACCTAGAACACGAACTCAGAACTGCAGACTCTAAAACTGAATTGTGCAAAGGCTAAGGCGATGGTTTTAGGTCGCAATAAACTGATTGTAATTATTTTTTGGCTTTTAATGGACTATGGGACGAAGCAAAACTAATCTAAAGGTAGGATTATACCTCACGGGCAACCTGGAAATCTGATACCAATTGATAGAAGACGCGACCCGATCTTCCGTGAGATACAGTAACTTGATTGAGTGGAGATCTCGACGTTGATGATCCAAGGCTCCGAGCGAACGGTTCCTCGCAATCACTACACCATGGCTCCGTTGGTTATCACCCGTGACACACGAATGACCTTGCCACGAAGGCTTATCCCTGCAAGCGCAATCAAGAACACAAGCAAGAACAGGAAAGAAACGCAACCAAAATTGTATTGATTACGGGATGAGGTCTCACAAACCGATGACGGCGATACTATTCGATGACAGAATTGATCTAAACAAAACCCAAAACCTAATGTGGCAGCGGCTTCTGAATAAATAGAGTATTAGGGCGTGCGTGACCCATGGACTCGCCCCTAATGGGCTTCGACGCGATACACAGCCCAACAAACGATGTCGCAGCACCAAAACAGAATCTGAACGCTGAATTGTTTCGACGATTTCCATTGACTCTGGATGAATTTTAAGGTGGAACTAGTTGGGTTGATTAGATAATCTCCTTATCTTTCCAACCATATCAAGTCCGTCGCAATCGGAGTCCGGATGCATCCTGGGCGTCCATTTTAGTGCAGACTGGTCCTGGAACCCGAGATGGAGTCGCAGCCGAGTCGGACTTGATCTCCTTCCTATTGTGGCTGCCCTTGCTGCTCCTCCTCAGCACCTTGGCCTTTCCCATGTCCTTGCTGGTCCTCTCCAAGGTACCTAATCATCAAAACATCCATGGCCCCAAGCGTAAGCTCTGAAACACAATTGATTAGGGTAGAACGTACCTGGAGATTTAGCTGTCGTGCACGAGATCGTGTTATCGATCCATTTATTGTATGTATAGAAGTGATGTCCTCATCACTATGTCTCAGTATTTTTAGCGCCGAGGCCCCTGAGCTTTCCAAAAAATGAGGCCCAGTCCAGTGAACAGGAAAATCAAATAAATTCAATTAGAAAATACTTTTTAGAGTAAAAATAATTGCAGGAACTTAAATAAATCATAGAAAGTACATTTTTAGTCCAAATTGTCCCATTCTAATTTCTACAATTTTGTAATATTATTGCTTATCACCTAGAGTCTCTGTTTTGACATGAAAACAGTAAAAAAATTTATTTCTCATTTAATTCCATTACAAGCACATTAAACATTTGGAAATTCATAACTTAAAATCTATAACCCCAAATTTAATGATTCCTGTTCCTAGGATCTTATTTTAATGTATAGATTTTTATTGAGCATTTTATTTACATGTTTGGTGTGATGATAATTTTTGCTATACTATGTATGTATTGTGTTGATGCGAGTAGACGAGCAAGCTACTGTGGATCCTGAGGTTCAGCAGATAGAAGTAGCTGAGCAGGAGCTCATTTAAGGCAAGTTGTGCCCTTGATCACTTACTTTTTCCCAGCCATGTTCTTATTAGTTATAATGATCTGCATAGGTTAATTTTGATGGGATCCAATAGGTTACCCCAGTCTTGGTTATCTTTATACCTTATTTACCACTGAAATATTTTTGGGTAGTACCTGCTATTGCATTATGTGGATTTGGGTATGGAGATACATTATTCATGATTACACTTTTATTCTCTATTTATTATTACTGATCATGTTAAGATCATTATGTTAATGGGAACATGGAGCGACCACCTGGGAAAACAGTGCTACCACAAGAGTTTAATGGGACGCCCTTGGCTGATTAACTAGGAAAGCAAGTGGATGACTTCCTTACCCGAAAGGGGCAAGGGCAGTAAGGGAGTGGTCAGTGTAGGGAGGTCCTTGGGTTGATTTTGCTGTGATGGCGGTCAGGCGAGGGATTCCTGCACTAGAGCTTCCTATAAACTGTAGCGAGATTTCTGAAGCTAGTGGAACTTTGTAAAGGCCTCGTAGTGTTACCCTACCTCGTCTCCTCGGTAGAGGTGTATGGGATTGGCCGTCTCTTAGCAGATGGGTAACATGACTTGTGGGTAAAGATGTGCAACCTCTGCAGAGTGTAAAACTGGTATACTAGCCGTGATCACTGTCATGAGCAGCTCGGACCCTCACATGATTAATCAATGAAATTAAAACTCAATTTGACATTTGCATCACATTTGGGATTATTTTATTATTACTTTTATTTACTATTACTAAGGTTTGGTATTTACTTACACTTAGTAACTGCTAATAAAATTTTGACCAACTTATAAAAGCAATGCTCAGCTCCAGCCTTTATTTTGTTGATCAGCCTTACACTTCACATGAACTCCCACCTTTGGTGAGTTCATGCACATTATTCCCCACGACTTGTTGAGCTACGAACGTATGTGAGCTCACTCTTGCTATCTCACCCCCACAGGAGAAGAACACGTGGTCGAAGAGGAGCCGCCTAACACTGAGGCTTTCGACTTGATCTAGGTGGCGTCTCCCCGTCAGCTTTGTGGCGCCAGGGAATAATAATTAGTTCGCTTTATTTTATCATTTATTTTTGTAAGACTTCCGCTATGTAATAGGTACATTTATGATATTTATGACATTTATCTCTATGCACTCTGCTATTATGTATGTTGTTCTTCCTTGGCGCACATATGAGATGCACCCGGATTTGTTCCTTAAATCCGGGTGTGACCGAAGTGGTATCAGAGGAAATGTTGACTGTAGGACAAAACCTAGATAGAAATGTACAAAACCCTTCCCTACTTACCTTCTTCTGAGTCATTCTATACTTACCTTACTCTGATTCTCTCTATACTTATCTTGATCCTATCTCACCTTCTACTATTCTACTCTGATGATTCTTACCTTTTCTACTATGAGACAAGATGGATTTCACACCTTGGAATCCTACATTTATGACCTTTTTAAGAGATAGGAGACCTAAGACAAAAATTAAAATTATTTTCTCTATTAAAAATGTTGGTTGATTGTTATGATGATCAATGCCTGATTTGCTTCTTTGATTGATTGAAATAGTATAGACGGGCATCTTAGCATGTACCACCATAAGGTAATGAATTAGCTTTAGTAGGCAACACACTTAGCTAATGAATCCCCCAAAGTAACATGATTTGTAATCACCTGCCTTGTCTACTATCCTTTCTTACCATATGTTTCTAACTCAGATGGTCAATACCAGGAAGGGTGGTGGAATTGATCTACCTCCCAATCGACACACTCGGTGGATATATAGGCAACCCCAAACACAACCAGCAGAAATGGATCCTCCACCGCCGCCTCCACCAGTCGGAGCTGACCCAATGGTTGCAGCTCAGATGAGGATGATGCAACAAATGGCTGATACAATGGCGGATATGCACGTGCATATGCAGTAGGAACACCAAGAGATGCGCTAAGAGAGAGAAGAGATACGTCAGGAGCTGCGTTAGGAAAGAGAGGAGATACGCCAGGAAAGGAGGGCACCACAGCAACAACAGCAAATACCACTGCCACCACCACCACCTCCACTTCCACCCCGGGACAAGCACCGGGAATTCATGAGTCACAAGCCGCCTACCTTCGCCAGTTCGCCAGATCCACTAGATGCCGATGATTTGCTGAAGTCAATTGAGAAGATGCTCAACATCGCCCAATGCTCTGACCGGGAGAAAGTTCTGTATGCTTCTGGTCGTCTGACAGGTCCTACTGCTGACTGGTGGGATTATTATGTTGCTGCCCATGATGCTGCTGACACTATTACTTGGGCGGAGTTCAGTACACAGTTCAGAAACTACCACATTCCTGCTGGTTTCATGAAGATCAAGAAGAAGGAGTTTCTGTCATTGAAGCAAGGCAACATGTCTGTCAGCGAGTACAGAGATAAATTCATTCAGTTGCCCAGATATGCTCCAGATGAGGTGGCAGATGATGAAAGAAAGCAAGAGCACTTCATAGAAGGACTCAATGGCCCCCTACAGTATGCATTGGTTGCTCACACATTCCCATCATTTCAGAGGCTGCTAGATAAGGCTCTTGCTATTGAACACAAGCGTGTTCAACTGGGAGATTTGAAGAGGAAGGCCATTACCCAGGGGCGGGGTAGCAGCAGTGTTCGTCCTCGCTACGTTCCGCCTTAGGGTACCCCAGCTCATCTTGGAGGAGGACCACGCCCAGCTCAGTATGCTCCACAGGGGCCACCACGGATACCTCCCACTTGTCAGGCTGCCCCCACTAGCACCCCGACGAGGCCTACAGGACAGAAGACCGGACCTACATGCTTCAAGTGCAGTCAGATTGGGCACTATGCTAATGCTTGTCCGGTGGGGAATTCTGGTACACCAGCTCAGAACAAGCAACAGACTCCTGGCAAGGGATATTCTATTGCCAGGGTTAATCAAGTCAGCGTTGATGCTACTCCTGATGGTGCTGACATCGTGCTTGGTATGTTTTACATTAATGCAATTCCTGCAACAATACTATTTGATTTTGGTGCTACACATTCATTTATGTCTGCTCGATATGCCAATACAAATGAGATACCACTGCTAAATATGACAAAACCAATGATAGTAATTACACCTAAAGGGCCTGTTGAGGCAAATCATATGACACACAGATTGACATTAGCAATTATGGGAAGAGAACTCTGAGCTACCGCTATAGTATTAGAGGAAAGCAGTATAGATCTGATCCTCGGTATGTCATGGTTGAGGAAGGCAAAGGCCATTATAGCATGTGGTAGGGGTACTGTAGAACTCACCAGCCCTAAAGGAGAAAGATTTCAAGTTCAAATTGCAGTAACCACCTCTTCCAAACATGCGATGTTCTTTATAGCTGAGGAGTTTGTTGGTGACAACATCCGTGTGGTTAGGGATTTTCCAGATGTCTTTCCAGAGGAGTTACCAAGGATGCCACCGAAGAGGGAAGTTGAGTTTGTCATTGATCTCTTACCTAGGACTGCTCCTATTTCTAAACACCCCTACAGAATGTCCATAGAAGAGTTATAAGAACTTAAGAAGCAGTTAACGGAGTTGCAGGAGATAGGGTACATTCATCCGAGTTCCTCACCTTGGGAAGCACCGGTACTGTTTGTACAAAAGAAGGATGGTTCGCAACGGATGTGTGTGGACTATAGAGCACTTAATGATGTTACCATCAAGAATAAGTACCCGTTACCTCGTATTGATGACTTATTTGATCAGATGAGAGGTGCTAGGGTGTTCTCTAAGATTGACCTCAGGTCGGGCTACCATCAAATGAAGATTTGGCCATCTGATATTCCCAAGACGGCTTCCTGAACCCGATATGGTCTATATGAATTCACAGTCATGTCATTTGGCTTAACCAATGCACCAGCTTATTTTATGAATCTGATGAATAATGTGTTCATGGAGTATCTCGATAAATTCGTCGTAGTTTTCATCGACGACATTCTTATCTATTCCAAGAATGATAGTGAGCATGAGGAGCATTTGCGGATGGTGCTATAGAAGTTACGGGATAATTAGCTTTATGCCAAATTTACCAAGTGTGATTTCTGGCTTGATGAAGTACATTTTCTTGGGCATATCATCTCCAAAGGAGGAATTGCTGTTGATCCAGCTAAAGTGACAGCAATAATGGATTGGAAGACACCAAGTACAGTTTTAGAGATCCGGAGTTTCTTGGGACTTGCAGGTTATTACCGGCGATTAATTGAAGGGTTCTCCAAGATTGCTAAGCCTATGACCTCATTGTTGGAGAAGGGCAAGGAGTTTAAGTGGACTGATAAATGCCAAGAGAGTTTCGATCAGTTGAGATCTAAGTTGATGGCTGCTCCAGTATTGATTATGCTAGATCTACAGAAGAATTTTGATGTATATTGTGATGCGAGTCGCCAAGGCCTGAGATGTGTGCTTATGCAGGAAGGACATGTCATTGCCTACGCATCTCGCCAGTTGCGGAAACATGAGTTAAACTACCCCACTCATGACTTGGAACTGGCGGCCGTTGTGCATGCTCTCAAGATTTGGAGACACTATATTTGGGAACCAAGTGTCGAATCTACACTAATCACAAGAGCTTAAAATACATTTTCACTCAGAAGGATCTTAACCTTAGGCAACGCCGATGGTTGGAACTCATCAAGGATTATGACCTGGAAATTCACTATAATCCGGGCAAGGCGAATCTGGTTGCGGATGCTTTGAGTCGGAAGGGGCAGGTCCATGCAGCTATTGTCACCCAGTTACCCGATGAGTTAGTAGAAGATTTTGAGAGGCTCAATCTGGGGATAGTTGCTCATACTAAAGGAATTACCATCGAATTGGAACATACCTTAGAGCAAGAAATACGAAAAGGTCAAATCGGCGATGCGAAAAACTAGGAGATCAAAGATCTGATAACAAAAGGTAGAGGCCCAGATTTCACGGAGGATGAGCAAGGCACGATATGGTTCAAGAATCGGATTTGTGTTCCTGATATCGATAGTCTTCGTGAAACCATATTGAAGGAGGCACATGACTCAGTTTACTCTATCCACCTTGGTAGTACTGAGATGTACCAGGACTTGAAGCAGAAGTATTGGTGGTATGGACTAAAGAAGGATGTTGCTTCACATGTTGCTCTATGTGATGTTTGCCAGAGGGTGAAAGTGGAACATCAAAGACCTGCTGGTTTTTCTGCACCCGCTTAAGATACCTGAGTGGAAATAGGAAGAGATTGGCATGGACTTCATTGTGGGCTTACCCCGCACATCTGCTGGGTATGACTCTATATGGGTGATTATGGATAGGCTAACTAAAGTAGCCCACTTTATTCTAGTGAAGACCATGTATTCAGGTGCCAAGCTAGCAGAGTTGTACATGGCACAGATTGTATGCTTACATGGGGTGCCAAGAAGATTGTGTCAGATCGGGATCACAGTTTACTTCTCAGTACTGGAAGAAGTTGCATGAGTCCTTGGATACAAGATTGAATTTTAGTTCGGCTTACCATCCACAGACTGATGGGCAGACTGAGAGGACCAACCAAGTGCTAGAAGATATGTTAAGAGCTTGTGCTCTTAAGCATGGTGGTAGTTGGGATAAGAGTTCGCCATATGCGGAGTTCTCTTACAATAATAGCTACCAGGCCAGTTTAAAGATGTCACCGTTTGAGGCTTTGTATGGCAGAAAGTGTAGGACTCCACTGTATTGGGATCAAACTGGTGAAAGGCAGTTATTTGGGCCTGAAATTATACAAGAGGCTGAGGAACAAGTCCATCAAATAAAAGAGAATTTGAGAACTACACAGTCAAGGCAGAAAAGCTATGTTGCTACCTAGAGAAGATTGCTAGAGTTTAAGGAGGGTGATCATGTCTATTTGAAGGTGTCACCACTCCGGGGTATGCGAAGATTTAAAGTCAAAGGAAAGTTGTCCCCTTGCTTTATTGGACCCTTTTTGATCTTAAAGCGAGTGGGAGAGGTTGATACGACCATGCCATTAAGCAACACGTTACAACCCCCAAGGCATACTAAATCAACTCAAGTACAACCAACATCATCACCAACCCAAGCCTTTGATGCAGCAATTACACGTAGCCGAGCTAAGAAGCTACAGCAAGAGGTGCACGCGCTACTTTATGAATTTCAATTAAACACTAATGAGAACTTTATGCTACCTAAGTCATGTATGTTGATATTACTTAGGTTCACCAAAGAGGAAGGACAAAACATATCAAAGGCGAATCAGCAAGAAGAGCAATGTCCGAGTCAGTCAGAGCTATAGAACCGTCCAGAAGAAACAGTCATATCTTTTGATTCCCAAAAGCTATGAAGGCCCATCAGTACTTTTTGGAAAGCTCTTGAAGTCTAGTTTCCAATGCTTCTAAGGCCGACTTAATCAAATCTACCAGGAAGGCAGCTGACCTACTTTAGTGCTGACTGGTCAGAAGGTCAACAGTCTGTTTGATGACCAAGTTTTCGTATTAAACTGCATCATTCTATGAAGTTTCATTAAGCATGCTATACATGGTGCGAAAGCTTATCAAGTCAGCTTTCCAACCCATCCAGCCCCACGTCATTTGAAGATTCCTAGAAGAAGTTATTATCAAAATACTGAAGGCTGCGCAAAAGTCAAACAACCACACGGAAATCAGTTCTGCAGATCTCCCGAAGAGGCTCCTTCACATTAGCACGTGAAAATACTTTTGTTTCGTGTTTATACCTCGCTAAGTCTGGTTGTTACTAGTATAAATACCCCCTATGTCTATGATGTAAGGCAGCTTTTGATAATCTAAAATAGAACCCCCTTTGTTCAGCTGTGTGCTAACAAATATTGAGAGTGATCTCTACCCCTTTGCTCTTGTGAATTCCTTCACGGGATTGCTGAAGCGGCGGCTTCATCCGCTCCCAAGTGGTGCTCCTACTCCCTTCGAGGTCTCCTCGATTGATTGTAGGTTGTGTTGGTTGGTTCTTTGAGAGTGTGGTTGGGCGAATCCTCGATTCAGGCTGCCGGTTAAAGACGGTGGTTGGCTTCGAGTTTCATTTGTCAGGTTGCACTAGTTATCGCTGCTTGCAGCAAGTTATCTTGGCTTCTTTGAAGCTAGTTATCTGAAGATTGAACCTACATCGTGAAGATCGGGCATCGTGACGCATCAGAGGTTTGCATATCAATTGAAGCTACCTGATCATCTGGTGGATGTACATGATGTTTTCCATGTAGCACAGTTGAAGAAATGTCACAGGGTACCTGAAGAGCAGCTACTAATGGGGGACCTTAGTGTTCAAGATGATCTAACTTATGTTAAGTATCCCATCAAGATTCTTGATACACTGACTCGGGTTACAAGGAATAAGGTTATAAAGATGTGCAAAGTGCAATGGAGCCACCACGGAGAAGATGAAGCTACTTGGGAGAGAGAAGAGAGCTTTGCATAGATTTCCCCATCTTTTCCCTAGGTCTTCCTAAATCTCGAGGACGAGATTCTTTGTAAGGGGGTAGGCTTTGTAATACCCAAAATGTATACAAGAATACTATATTGGATTTCCTCATTTTATGTGCCCAATTTGCATCATAAAAAGAGCACACATATAATTAAGAGTGATTAATCAAAAAAAACAAATGATACAAAAATAAAAGAAAGTGCATCTTGTTGGAGTTTTATGTGCTTGTGCATTACATAAAATAATAAGGATAATAATAATAAGATAATAATTACTAGAAGTTGAATCAAACCCTAAATTTGAAAGTAGGGTTTTTGAAAATAAGAAGAAGAGAAAGGATATAAAAATATAAATAATATAATTATATATCTAAAATTGGTATTCTTAATTTCACAAAAATAATAGAGAATAAATTTGGCACAAATTCGAATTCAAACTAAACTTAGAAATGAAGAAAATTGAAAGAAAAGAAAAAAAGAAAAAGAATAAAAGCTTCATGGGCCGACTACCTCCATTCCGGCCCATTTCGCTCCCCTCGCGCCAGCCCAAGCCTCGCGCGCGATTGACCGGGGCTTTTTACGCTGTCACATGGCCCCACTTGCCTGCGTGCCCTTGAGAGCACCTAGAGGGGGGGAGGGTGAATAGGTGATCCTGTAAAACTTGAAACTTAAGCCACAAAAAACTTGGTTAGCACAACAATCGCCAAGTGGCTAGAGAGGAGTCTCAACAAAACACAATAACCACAAAGATATCAATCACAGAGATGGCACGGTGGTTATCCCGTGGTTCGGCCAAGACCAACGCTTGCCTACTCCACGTTGTGACGTCCCAGCGGACGAGGGTTGCAATCAACCCCTCTCAAGCGGTCCAAAGACCCACTTGAATACCACGGTGTTTTGCTTTGCTTTTCTTAATCCCGTTTGCGAGGAATCTCCACAACTTGGAGCCTCTCGCCCTTACACTTGAAGTTCACAAAGAAGCACGGAGTAAGGGAGGGATGAGCAACGCACACAAGACACAAAATCAGAATGTCAACACGCACACAAGTCACAACAAGAGCTCGCAACACAACCCGACGAGTTCACAACTCAACAAGAGCTCTAGATGCTATCACGAAGAAACAAATGCGTGGAATCGAAGTCTTGGTGCTTAGGAATGCTTTGAGTATGCTTGATGTGCTCCTCCATGTGCCTAGGTGTCCCTTTTATAGCCCCAAGGCAGCTAGGAGCCGTTGAGAGCATTCCAGGAAGGCAGATCTTGCCTTCTGTCGTCTGGCGCACCGGACAGTCCGGTGCACCACCGGACACTGTCCGGTGCGGATATCCTTCCTTATTTGGCGAAGCTGACCGTTGGGGTTTGAGAGCCGTTGGCGCACCGGACACTGTCCGATGCACACCGGACAGTCCGGTGCCCCAATGTGACCGTTGGCTCGTCCACGGCGTCACGCGGCGGAATCCTCAGCCGACCGTTGCCCCGGCTGACCGTTGGCTCACCGAACAGTCCGGTGAATTTTAGCCGTACGCCGTTAATCAATTCCCGAGAGTGACGAGCTCGCCTGTGAATGGCTCACTGGACAGTCCGGTGCACCACCAGACAGTCCGGTGATTTATAGCCGTACACCGCCGTCGAAGTCTCGAGAGCAGCAAGTTCACCAGAGTCTGTCCGGTGCACCACCGGACAGTCCGGTGCACCCAGACCGAGCTGACTTTGGCTGAACAGAGTCATCTCATTTCCAATTCAATCTTTCCTGTTTCTAGCACTTAGACGCAATACATTAGTCCATAAAACAATGTACTAAGTCTAGAAACATACCTTTTGACTTGATTTGCACTTTGTCCACCACATTGCATAGATCAACACAAAAGCACTTGCATTGGCACTCAATCACCAAAATACTTAGAAATGGCCCAAGGGCACATTTCCCTTTCAATCTCCCCCTTTTTGGTGATTTATGCCAACACAACATAAAGCAACTAGAACAAGTGCAATATCAATGCAAATGAGAACTCAATATTGTTTTGATTCACATTTGGCATATATGGATCACTCTTTGCCACCACTTGGTTTGTTTTTGCAAATCAAACTCAAATTTCTATCTCTAAGTCAAACACACTTGTTAAAACATAAAGAGAGTCATTCCAAGAGAAATTTGATTCAAGATTCAAAAACTCCCCCTTTTTCCCATAATCAACACTTCTCCCCACAAGAAGCCAACTTTTGACAAGAGAGACAATAAAAGAGTTTTGACAAACCAAAAACTCTATTCTACTATTTTCAAAAACTCTCAAGTGGTAGCTGATCCATTTATTGATTTGGCCTTTATTTTCTCCCCCTTTGGCATGAAGCAACCAAAACGGGATCAATCTTGGCCCTAGAAACCCCATTGCCTCACCAAAATCTTCAATAGAATACAAAGGCAATAAGAGTACATGAGATGAACTTGGAATAAGTTTACCCTTCTCATCGGAGTGCAGTGGAAGTCTTTCATGGTCCAAGTCCACCTTTTCCCTTTCAAACCTCCTTTGAGACTAAAACAAGCAAACTCAAGCACACGGTTAGTCTCAAAGGGTCAAGTTGTAGCACAGCTCCCCCTAAATATGTTGCATCACTTGCAAAAAGGACTTGTGAGGTCCAGGGAGTGTTTGTACAACTTGAGCACCACAAGTAAGCAACAAAATGCATAAGTAACATGATCAAAGGCATAAACACATGTATGCTATAAATCAATCCAAGTTCTGCGAATCTAGGACATTTAGCTCACTACGCAGCCTGCAAAAGGTCTTCTCATCTAAAGGCTTGGTAAAGATATCGGCTAGCTGGTTCTCGGTGCTAACATGAAACACTTCGATATCTCCCTTTTGCTGGTGGTCTCTCAAAAAGTGATGCCGGATGTCAATGTGCTTTGTGCGGCTGTGCTCAACAGGATTTTCCGCTATTCGGATAGCACTCTCATTATCACATAGGAGTGGGACTTTGCTCAGATTGTAGCCAAAGTCCCGGAGGGTTTTGCCTCATCCAAAGTAGTTGCACACAACACTATCCTGCGGCAACGTACTCAGCCTCAGCGGTGGATAGGGCAACAGAAGTTTGTTTCTTAGAGTTCCACGACACCAGGGACCTTCCTAAGAATTGGCACGTCCCTGATGTACTCTTCCTATCGACCTTACATCCAGCATAGTCGGAATCGGAGTATCCAATCAAGTCAAAGTTAGACCCCTTTGGATACCAGATCCCGAAGCAAGGGCGTAGCGACTAAATATCTAAGAATTCGCTTCACGGCCACCAAGTGACACTCCCTTGGATCGAATTGAAATCTAGCACACATGCATACGCTAAGCATAATATCCGGTCTACTAGCACATAAATAAAGCAAAGAACCTATCATTGACCGGTATGCCTTTTGATCAACGGACTTACCTCCTTTGTTGAGGTCGGTGTGTCCGTCAGTTCCCATCGGCGTCTTTGCGGGCTTGGCGTCCTTCATCCCAAACCGCTTTAGCAAGTCTTGCGTGTACTTCGTTTGAGAGATGAAGGTACCATCCTTGAGTTGCTTCACTTGGAACCCAAGGAAGTAGTTCAACTCGCCCATCATCGACATCTCGAATTTCTGCGTCATCACCCCTGCTAAACTCTTCACAAGACTTTTGGTTAGTAGAACCAAATATTATGTCATCGACATAAATTTGGGCACACAAAAAAGATCGCCATCGCAAGTCTTAGTGAAAAGAGTTGGATCGGCTTTCCCAACCTTGAAAGCATTAGCAATTAGAAAGTCTCTAAGGCATTCATACCATGCTCTTGGGGCTTGCTTAAGTCCATAGAGCGCCTTAGAGAGCTTACACACGTGGTCGGGGTACCGTCATCCTTGAAGCCAGGGGGTTGCTCCACGGTACACCTCCTCCTTGATCGGCCCGTTGAGGAAAGCGCTCTTCACATCCATTTGGTACAACCTGAAAGAATGGTGAGCGGCATATGCTAGCAAGATACAAATGGACTCTAGCCTAGCCACAGGAGCAAAAGTCTCCTCAAAGTCCAAACCTAGCGACTTGGGCATAACCTTTTACCAACAAGTCGAGCCTTATTCCTCGCCACCACCCCGTGCTCGTCCTGTTTGTTGCGGAACACCCCTTGGTTCCCACAACATTTTGCTTGGGACAGGCACCAGTGTCCCAAACTTCATTACGCTTGAAGTTGTTTAGCTCCTCCTGCATGGCAACACCCAGTCCGGATCTAGCAAGGCCTCTTCTACCCTGAAAGGCTCAATAGAAGAGGACAAAGGAGTAATGCTCACAAAAATTAACTAATCTAGAACGAGTGGTTACTCCCTTGCTAATATCACCCAAAATTTGGTCGACGGGATGATTCCTTTGAATCGTCGCTCGAACTTGGGGTTGGAGGTGCCAGTTGTGCTTCTTCCTCCCTCACATGATCATCTTGTGCTCCCCCTTGATCACACGCCTCCTCCTGATGAACCTGTTTCATCGTCTTGAGTTGGGGGTTGCACCATTGTTGAGGAAGAAGGTTGATCTTGCTCCAAATGTTCTTGAGGCCGCACATCTCCAATCGCCATGGTGTGTACCGCGGCCGTTGGAACGTCTTCTTCATCTACATCATCAAGATCAACAACTTGCTCTCTTGGAGAGCCATTAGTCTCATCAAATACAACGTCGCTAGAGACTTCAACCAAAACCCCGATGATTTGTTGAAGACCCTATACGCCTTTGTATTTGAGTCATAACCTAATAAAAACCCTTCTACAGCTTTGGGAGCAAATTTAGAAGTTCTACCTTTCTTCACAAGAATATAACACTTTGCTCCCAAATACACAAAAATAAGGACACATTGGGTTTGTTACCAGTTAGCAGCTCATACGAAGTCTTCTTGTGGAGGCAGTGAAGGTAGACCCAGTTGATGGCGTGGCAAAGCTGTGTTCACGGCTTTCGACCAAAAGCGCTCGGGGGTCTTGAAACTCTCCCAAGCATAGTCCTCGCCATATCGATGAGCGTCCTGTTCTTCCTCTCTACCACACCATTTTGCTGTGGTGTGTAGGGAGCGGAGAACCTCGTGCTTGATCCCTTCCTCCTCAAGGAACTCCTCCACTTGAAGGTTCTTGACTCGGACCCGTTGTCGCTCCTTATCTTCTTACACTTTGAGCTCAAACTCATTTTGAGCTCTCCTGAGGAAGCGCTTGAGGGTCCCTTGGGTTTCAGATTTATCCTGCAAAAGAATACCCAAGTGAAGCGGGAAAAATCATCAACTATAACAAGACCAATACTTACTTCCTCCTATACTTAGATAGGCGACGGGTCCGAAGAGGTCCATATGAGCATCTCCAAGGGTCTGATGTGGTCATCACATTTTTGGTGTGATGAGAGCCTCCCACCTGTTTCCCTGCTTGACAAGCTGCACAAGGTCTATCTTTTTCGAAATGTACGTTAGTTAGACCTATCACGTGTTCTCCCTTTAGAAGCTTGTGGAGGT